>SKCR01026817.1:0-63176 GCA_019454045.1 Zanthoxylum bungeanum | reverse complement strand
CACATGGAGCACAAAGGAAGGACCTTGGCCGAGAGCTTCAAGGAGAATTTTTGTGTTCGTCGCATCCAAAAGCCGATCAAAGTGAGTATTCCGTAACTTTAACTTTGATGTATTCACACGTTTCATATGCTTAATTTGATCTTGGGACAACCTAGAAAACCCAACAACAACCCTATAAGATTCCTAACTCGATCTTGGTAGAGCATTATTCCTAATATATAGGAAGCTCCACCCATATATTTCATGGAGAAGTTCTTGAAAAGGTAGGCTTTCACACTTTGCATCATACCTATATCATTCCCAATGATAAAGATGTCATCTACATACAAAACTAGGAAAAATATCATATTATTGAATCTAAATAATCTAATTATCTCATCCAAATGACGAATCCAGCTTCGGGATGCCTGTTTAAGTCCATAAATTGACTTTTGGAGCTTACTGGATACGAAACCCTCTAGTTGTTCCATATAGATATCCTCATCAAGGAATCCATTCATGAAAGTGGTTTTCACATCCATCTGTCATATCTCAAAGTCATGATATGCAGCAATGGCTAAAAGAATCATAATAGATTTAGCATGGCTACTGGTGAAAAAGTTTACTCATAGTCAATCTCAGGACGTTGAGTGTAACCTTTTGCTACCAGTCGGACCTTAAAGGTTTCCACCTTTTCATCAGGCCCTCGCTTCCTTTTGTAAACCCATTTACACCCAATAGGTTTAATTCATTCATGAAGTTCAACTAAGTCCCAAACTTGATTGTCATGTATAGAATCCATCTCGGACTTCATGGCTTCCTGCCATTTTCCCGAATTGATATCCAATATCACCTATTTATACGTAGTCGGATCTGTTTCCTCCAAGAGGAAAACATCAAGGCTCACATCAGATGTTAAAAATAATCTCTCAGGAGGCTTTGATATTCTATTCGACTTATGTAGAACCTGTATTATAGATCCTGTTGGTAAAAATCTAGGTCCCAAGATCAAATCAAGACATGAAAACATGCGTGAATACACCAACGAAGATAGCGGAATACTTACATTGATCGGTTATGTCGATTTGAAGATGAATCATGCCCAAAAACGCACTGCCTTTGTAAGCCCACTGCAGCAGTCCATGCTCACTGTCTTGGCAGTTTCGGGTCTCAAAACGAAGCTCCAAACTCCGTCGGATGAATCCCGCCTCATGGGTGAACCTCCCTACCACCTTCGCAAGACTCGTAGTGTGCTAGCACTTGAATTTTCACCATGAAAATCCACTCTTTGCTTCCCTAAAGTCCACGCCAAAATTGGTTCCAAACCAGTAACATGTTTCAGTTTTGGGCGTGAGAAGAGGAGAAAATTTGAGAGAGATGATCTTGTATTAAGTTAAAATGATTTACCAAAAATCAATTTATATTTATGCCATAAAAATTTATTAAATTAATAATAAATTTATGACACAAATCATGCAATGGCTTAGAGTGTCAAACACTCAATTTCCATGCAATGACATTGAGTGCAATGTACACTATCTACATGCAATGCATTAGATTTAAATAATGCATAATATGACATGTGTCATGTGGGCCCCACACGTTTCCAAATGAAAGTGGGCCCACGTGCACTCACGCGTTCGGGTTCGATATTTCCAAAATACCGAGCTTACGTCGCGACGTTAATTAAATCGACTTTAAATAAATAATTGCGCCTAGCGAAATTATTATTTACGTCGCTAACGAATTAATTCTAAATTAACTCGTTTGCCCGAATTAAAATCTAATTTTAATTCCGCGTCGAAATCTAATTTCGTTTAATATATCGAATATATTAATTTACCGATTAATTCCAAATTAATCGTTATCTCTCTCTAGACAATATTTTATCTTAGATAAAATATCTCCATAATTAATCCTAGATTAATTTTCTCTCTCTTCTGTATAATCCCAGATTATTCAAGAGTGCGAGTTGTGCGTCATCGGTGGATTATCGGAAGCGACCCATGAGATCCCCGGATAATCTGGCAGTAAATACGGTCGTCGGAGTATCCGAATCACGTACGTACCAAGTACTACGTTCTACCGATTTACGAGACAAGGTCGACTCCTAGCAAAGCACCAAGTCTACCTAATTCTCCGGACATATCCTTTAAAGAATATTAAGATCTGTATCAAGCGTAGTATACTAATGTATTGTGTATATCGGCCCAGTATCGGATAGTCACGTGCTAGGGCTGGGGCTGGATAAGTGTCTGCCCCGTCCGAAACACATATCGGATGTCTGGTAACTAGTCTCTATAATCGGATATTCATGACCTGGTCATAATATCACGATTGGATGCGCATCTCTTAAGAGCACTAATACCGTATCATGCGTGACATCATCTCCACTATGACTGGAGTGATACTTCCGTCTTGACATCACATCCAATACACTACGATTCTCAATATACCCGGCATTGGCGTACACAGAACCGGTTACAGTCCTAGACGACCTCAACTAAAGTATATCGATTGTCGTAAGCATTAGCGATGTAAGTCTCAGGTTAAGACTATACACACCTACCTTGATTTCGGCCTCCCATAGACACATATTCATAATACCAATGGGATTCCAAGGGGTCTATCCAGAGCGAAGCTGTTTCCCGTACCATCGGTGAAACACGACCTCCTATCGCACTTGCACAAGTATCCAATACTTATATATATGAGAACTATGCCGTTGTGCCCTCACAACGCGCACAAGTGCAATACTAGCCTATTCCGCATTATCGATGTCCAGTCTCGATAATACTACGGCTAGGGATATTTAATGATTAATCCTTCGTGGACTGATACTGTCTCATATCATCTCAATCCAGGAACTAATCATAGGGATCTCTCTTCATTTATATATCTATGGTGATCTAATCACAAATGATGAGAGTGCAATTTCCTTGTCACATAGTTAATTTGCTACAACAACACAATGATCTGTGTAAATAGTGACGCTATGGGTCATTTTGTCCAACAATCTCCCACTTGGCACATAGCCAGTCACTCGAGTGTCTAACACCCGAACTATGTACAATTCGCTCAAATTGCTGAGGAAAGGTTTTCGTCAGCGGATTTGCTTAATTATCGTCTGACGCGATTTACACGATCATCACATCGCCACGATGTATGATCCGAACGAATCAGATGATATAGAAGTATATATCTGGATCGTTGACGAGACCTTTAATTCTTTAGCCTGTGCTGACGCCTAGCTCAGCTGCTAACAGAATTATATCTAATCTAATTAGATTTATTATCGATCCAAATGGCTTCTATTGCTGCCTCAGCTGCAGCAATAATCCACATTTGTTGTTTATTCGGCAGCAGTTATCTTGCTCGGAATATTTCCACCTCACTGTCCCGTTATTCAAACTTTATAGTACCGTAGTATTTAATCGTTTTGGAAACTTGTAGCAGTGATCCCAGTCACTTCAAGTTCTCCTCTCCATAGTTTAAGACAACATCTTTAGTTCTCTCAGATACTAACAGATGTTCTTAATGTTCAATCCAGTGACTATCACTTGGATTGACCCAATTGTGACTCCATATGCTCGAAGCGTATGAGACACCAATACAAGTACATTTTAAATGTACAATTTCCCAGAGAGTGTTAACCAACTCCAAATCTATCCCAGTAGATCTTTATTCCTCGAATAAAGGTTGTTACTCCCCAGAATTCTACGGAGAATTTCTATTGAAAGAATATCTATGAAAGCCAAGCTTTCATTAATTGCTTCATGGGAATTTAACTGTCAGTGCGCTCTCCCACTAACCTCCTTATATACACAAGAATTATTTCGTTTTGAGTCAAATCATAAATCATTATGATTATTTCAAAACGACAGTTCCAAGAACCTTATGCTTGCTTCAATCCAAACATGGATCGAATAACTCGCAAACCTTGTTTGTCGGTTATTCAAAATCGTCAGGATGTTGTAAACATCCTCCAAAAAGTTTCCTTTTCAGGAAAGCGATTTTGATTTGTAACTGACATATTTCATAAATGAAATATACAGTTATCTACAAGCATCTTCAAAATGGATTTACCATGGCAACAGGTAAAAGTTGAACCGTTATTAACACTATGTTGATAACGATACCTTTTCATCAAAAGCCCAGCTTTGTACGTTGGTATGTTGCCTTCCATGTATGTCTTCCTTGAAGACGTTTAATGTACCATAGGCACAATGCCTCGTGGTACAACAACTAGTATCCAAAATAATTGTTAAACATGGAATCCATTTTGGACTCATGGCACTTTGCCATAATAGGGAGTTGATACCTCGTATCACTTCCTCAAAACGTAGTCGGTGGATATACCTTCATAAGATTTACATCTCTATGAGGTTAGATCAGAAACCCATACGCTAGATTGTTTTCTGACTCTATCCGATCTACTCAGTTCTTGTGTATTCGAAGATTAATGGTACAGATTCATCATTGATGAACTGTATGTGTTCCATTAAGGACTTCGTGCTATGAATAGTATTACTCCGATTTTCATTGAGTATCACTATCCTCCCACTGACCACTGCATATCGGTATTCCTCTCAGGAAAAACCACATGGTGAGCAACAATCACATTGTTCTCATGTGAGAATTATAAGTACTATACTTATGGTTTCCCTTAGGATAACCTATATTGGCACTTATCCAATTTGGGTCTTTTTTTGGTATCATCCAAACGTTATGCCTGGCATACCCAAATTATTAGGAATGAGAAACTCTGTTTCTTTCCTTTTCATATCCTATATGATATCTGTCAAACAGATTTATATGGAACCTTATTCTAAATAAGTTTTGCACTGTTAATACATATCTTTTAAAAGGAAATGGTAGCTCAGAGCGACTCGTGATAAACCTTATCATGTCCAACAAAATTCGGTTTTTAGTTTGGACACACCGTCAAACTGACGTGTCTCGGGAGGAGTCCTCATCTGAAAGAATACTATACTCTTTCATGTATGTTTGAAACTTACTGCTTAAGTATTTTCCATTATGGCCTTACCGTGGCGGAATAATACTATAGCCGATCTGTTTTTCTATTTCGTGTCGAAACTCTGATGTTTCTGATTTGTGTTCTTCAAAAGTAACACATAACCATAACGTGATGCTACATCCGTCAAGTCACGAAATATTCATGTTCATATCTACCCTAGCTAGATATGGGCCCACTATCTTCACCATGAATAGGGCTAACAGATCGGTGGCCTTTTCACTATTACCAAGTAAATAGTATTTTAGGTACTAAACTAGATTCGCAGACCTTATTTGAATAGTCAAATCAGTCCTAGTACCACTCTTCAAAAGTGTGGATATACGAGTCTCGTTTAATTGTGTCCCAGACAACAATGCCACAAATAAGTCTCTATTGATCAAATCAATTTGAGCTATTTATTTGTCAATATAAATTCTGTTATTCACATCTAATGTGTTTATCTCAGTATCATCTTTATATAATAAAACACTTTAGTGTTCTAGAATATAAAGGTTTATCCGCAACGGATTAAACACTGATATAGAGATAATGTCTCTAGTCAAACTAGTTACATTATAACAGTTCCTAATTTAAGTACATACCCTAATGGTAGATATGTCAATTATCTTTTCAATATTTCACAAACCTTTGGCCAAGCCTTGGGTTTCGGAATATCGAAACGATGTGCACCTTGTGTAACACGCCCAATTGCAAATTTTGACTTTACATGAATAGTCAATTAATTCTCCAAGAATTTCAATTTAATAATACTTCTTAAATCCAAAATTAGATTTATGACAAGTATATTAAATTAAGCATTAAAGTCATCATCACAAAAATCTTCCAAAGATTTTATGCTCTACTTATCTTGCTTAATTTTGGGCTTAAGGTATAATGAGTTATTTTATCAAATAAAGTAACCTATTATTTATTCCCAATTTGAAAATTAAATCATTTAAAATATTTTAATCCCAGATTATATTTTAAATATCCAACTTTTCAATTCTTTCTTGATTTTAATAGTCCAACTATTTAATCAATTTAATAAAGTACTATTTATTATAATGATTACAATAATCCAATTATTTAATCAACTATAATTTTAATATTGATTACTATAATCTAATTATAAAATCAACTATCATTTTAATTCAATTATATTGATTACTATAATCCAATTATAAAATCAACTACATATTGAATGAGTTTGTATATAGTCCAACTATATATATATTTAAAACAACATAAAATATTAGTCCAACTAATACTTTTGATTAATATGACGAGTAAAATATAGATGAGCGCGTTTAGCGAGTATTCGAACGAATGTTGCAAATTCAATACTTGCCTCCCACTATTTTTCGTCGAGCCTCTAACCCTCTGTCGAGTACTCCGGAAACCGTGTTTCCTAGTGGGCTAGGATCCCGTTAAATATCACACAATCTTGACTTTGGCCAACAAATTGTATGATAATTAACTAGGTAGATCTCTAAGATCAATTGGATCTAATCCAACTCCTAGATCCAGTAGGTGGACATCCAAGTCCTAAACATATATCTTATATATGCCTATATATCCAATATATACCCTAACCTGTTTCCTCTGAATCAACTAGGCCTTGGCTTTGGCACAACAAACCTAGTGATCCCAGTCAAGCGCGGACCCATTGACATGGAAGCTTCGTAATCAATGTCAATGGACAAGAAGTGGTCTTGACTTTGGCCAACAAACCACAACTTGGACACGACATCGATATGGAACAAAGCCTCGTGATTAAAACACATCTTCGAAGGACAAGGGCTTGACTTTGGCCAACAACCCCTGCCAATCTCGGATCTTGAGTAAGAATCACTCAATGGAAGGAAAATAAACGCTTGATATTTAACGAGGGTTTTTCGCGTGCAAATTGGCTACCAATTTAATTATCTTTGTTAAGGTCTCATCATCATACACCCTTAAACATGCATTCTAAATACATAATAAAGCGAGTATGAAATAAATAATAATGATATGCGGATGGATACTTAACACATTGATCCTAGATCAAATCTCTCCCTTTCTCACTCAAGCTAGCACTAGTATTACTTCTACCCGTTACACTACACTTCTAAAGAAACCTCATATACATAGAGGGGAATAGGTGAGAAGAGAATACAAAGAGAAAGAAGGTGATAAGGCTGGACACGCAGGTCCAATTTAATAAATCGAATTTATTACAACAATTTCTAAAATTGCCCACCCGACTAATATCCATCCGATATACATTATTCATTCAACACAACCACGTATTCACACACATAAGCATGCTATCAATCAATCTAATCAAATTAATTAATCTGATAATTAAGTGATCATCCAATGTTCAAACAACGATTTGATTTTGTTCGAGTCAAACTCGTTTTTGCGAATAAGTACTTAAAGTACGAATTCATGAATTAAATTAAACTACATAATTAAATCCAATTTAACATGTATTTAATACTGATTCACTATTCAATTCTAAATTAAATATTGCACTTTATATTAATAAACCTTTTACGATTTAAATTCCAAATTCAATCGCGTCGGGACTCAAAGTCCGAATAACGTCCAACGTCAATTCAATTAAAGTCCAATGGGCTTTTGATTGATTTCTTAAGGCGTGGACTTTTGGTCAACTCGGGTCAAACCGATAACCAAAGTCCAATCCGGGATTTACCCCATAAGCCCATAAATCAATCTTGGCCCATTAGGCCCAATTGAACTTTAAAGGTTCATTAGTCGCAATTGGGCTTTATGGTTAAGGTTTTGGGCCAATTGGATCCAATCCACTTGGCCTAAACCAAACTTGATAAATCAAGCCCAATAGGCCCAATTACAACTTTAAATTCTAATTTCCAAAATTAGGCCCAATTAATTAAATCCAAAAATCCAATTTTCACAATTTAATTACCAAAAGTGCATTATATGATTAATCAACTAAATCAACATTTCCAAAACACTAAATTAGTCCAATTAATCATACTTAATTCATTATTACATGTCAAACACACATAATGAAAAATCAAACCCATAAACATGCTTCAATGCTCTCGGCCAAGGAAGGTGATTTTGTGTCCGATTCGGTTTCAATCCAATCGAACCTACAATCGACATTAAATCACCATCCAATTTGATTACATACACATCCAATGTCATAAAATCAAAAATACCAAGACAATAAAGGGCATACACATTCGGCCAACACAAGGATTTTGGGGTTTTTGTCCAATTCGAAATCCAATCCAATTCTATTCAAATTAACATCAACCTAAATGATTTCAACTCATCAAATGAATCATAAATCAAAAAATTCCAAGAATCCCAAATACATACACATTCGGCCAAGGTGATAATTTTTGGGGATCTTATGTTCAATTCAAAATTCAATCTAATTGACTTCAAATTAACATCATCCATCAACATTACAACCCATCCAATGAATCAAAATGAAAAAATTCCAAATTTCCAAACACATCACACATTCGGCCAACACTTCCAATTTGGGCAAAATTGATCCAATCATATTTTGTTGAAATTGATCAAATCAATCTTCAATTAAAGATCATTTAAACATGCTCAATTAATCAATTTAACCAAATCATGCTCAAAATCAAAATACCCAATATTAGTCACATATTCGGCCAAGATGCAAAAATTTGGGGAAAATAATTCTAAATCATTTTTCAACAAACTGGTCCAACCAAAATGAAATTAAACATGTTATAAGCATACTTAAACAACCAATTAACTCAAATCATGCTCAACAAACATTTACCCAAATTTTAAGCCCTAAAATTTCATGCTTGCAACATTAGCTCTTGATGCCATTGTTGGTAAAAATCTAGGTCCCAAGATCAAATCAAGACATGAAAACATGCGTGAATACACCAACGAAGATAGCGGAATACTTACATTGATCGGTTATGTCGATTTGAAGATGAATCATGCCCAAAAATACACTGCCTTTGTAAGCCCACTGCAGCAGTCCATGCTCACTGTCTTGGCAGTTTCGGGTCTCAAAACGAAGCTCCAAACTCCGTCGGATGAATCCCGCCTCATGGGTGAACCTCCCTACCACCTTCGCAAGACTCGTAGTGTGCTAGCACTTGAATTTTCACCATGAAAATCCACTCTTGCTTCCCTAAAGTCCACGCCAAAATGGTTCCAAACCAGTAACATGTTTCAGTTTTGGGCGTGAGAAGAGGAGAAAATTTGAGAGAGATGATCTTGTATTAAGTTAAAATGATTTACCAAAAATCAATTTATATTTATGCCATAAAAATTTATTAAATTAATAATAAATTTATGACACAAATCATGCAATGGCTTAGAGTGTCAAACACTCAATTTCCATGCAATGACATTGAGTGCAATGTACACTATCTACATGCAATGCATTAGATTTAAATAATGCATAATATGACATGTGTCATGTGGGCCCCACACGTTTCCAAATGAAAGTGGGCCCACGTGCACTCACGCGTTCGGGTTCGATATTTCCAAAATACCGAGCTTACGTCGCGACGTTAATTAAATCGACTTTAAATAAATAATTGCGCCTAGCGAAATTATTATTTACGTCGCTAACGAATTAATTCTAAATTAACTCGTTTGCCCGAATTAAAATCTAATTTTAATTCCGCGTCGAAATCTAATTTCGTTTAATATATCGAATATATTAATTTACCGATTAATTCCAAATTAATCGTTATCTCTCTCTAGACAATATTTTATCTTAGATAAAATATCTCCGTAATTAATCCTAGATTAATTTTCTCTCTCTTCTGTATAATCCCAGATTATTCAAGAGTGCGAGTTGTGCGTCATCGGTGGATTATCGGGAAGCGACCCATGAGATCCCCGGATAATCTGGCAGTAAATACGGTCGTCGGAGTATCCGAATCACGTACGTACCAAGTACTACGTTCTACCGATTTACGAGACAAGGTCGACTCCTAGCACAGCACCAAGTCTACCTAATTCTCCGGACATATCCTTTAAAGAATATTAAGATCTGTATCAAGCGTAGTATACTAATGTATTGTGTATATCGGCCCAGTATCGGATAGTCACGTGCTAGGGCTGGGGCTGGATAAGTGTCTGCCCCGTCCGAAACACAT
Source organism: Zanthoxylum bungeanum (assembly GCA_019454045.1). Classification (NCBI taxonomy): domain Eukaryota; kingdom Viridiplantae; phylum Streptophyta; class Magnoliopsida; order Sapindales; family Rutaceae; genus Zanthoxylum; species Zanthoxylum bungeanum. The sequence continues at coordinate 53,039 of SKCR01026817.1, read as the reverse complement.
ATCGGATGTCTGGTAACTAGTCTCTATAATCGGATATTCATGACCTGGTCATAATATCACGATTGGATGCGCATCTCTTAAGAGCACTAATACCGTATCCTGCGTGACATCATCTCCACTATGACTGGAGTGATACTTCCGTCTTGACATCACATCCAATACACTACGATTCTCAATATACCCGGCATTGGCGTACACAGAACCGGTTACAGTCCTAGACGACCTCAACTAAAGTATATCGATTGTCGTAAGCATTAGCGATGTAAGTCTCAGGTTAAGACTATACACACCTACCTTGATTTCGGCCTCCCATAGACACATATTCATAATACCAATGGGATTCCGAGGGGTCTATCCAGAGCGAAGCTGTTTCCCGTACCATCGGTGAAACACGACCTCCTATCGCACTTGCACAAGTATCCAATACTTATATATATGAGAACTATGCCGTTGTGCCCTCACAACGCGCACAAGTGCAATACTAGCCTATTCCGCATTATCGATGTCCAGTCTCGATAATACTACGGCTAGGGATATTTAATGATTAATCCTTCGTGGACTGATACTGTCTCATATCATCTCAATCCAGGAACTAATCATAGGGACCTCTCTTCATTTATATATCTATGGTGATCTAATCACAAATGATGAGAGTGCAATTTCCTTATCACATAGTTAATTTGCTACAACAACACAATGATCTGTGCAAATAGTGACGCTATGGGTCATTTTGTCCAACAGATCCTTCACCTATTTGAATCTCTGGTTCCATCTCAGGTTCCTTACTGTTGGGATCAAACTCATCAAGTTCAATATTTCTATAATTCCCACTTTCTCTCAAAAATTCATTTTCAAGAAAAGTAGTCAAGCGAACAAAAAATACATTTCAATGCTCAGAATCGTAGAATTGATATCTCATGGAATTATCAGGATATCCAACGAACCTACATTTATAACCCATGGGTACTAGTTTATCCCGATGCGCAACTCTAATGTATGCAGGACAACCCCAAATCTTTAAATATCTAAGACTTGGATTTCTACCGAACCATATCTGATAGGGGGTCGTAGAAACAGCTTTCGATGGAACCCTATTAAGTATGTGGGCAATTGTAAGTAAAGAGTAACCCCAAAGATAATAAGGAAGATCTGTATAGCTCATCATGGATCCACCATATCCAATAAAGTATGATTTCTACACTCAGACACACCATTGTGTTGAGATGTTCCTGATGGGTTATATTGGGGAAGAATTCCATTTTCACATAAATAACTTCTGAATTCTTCACTCATGTATTCACTACCTCAATCTGATCTAAGGCACTTGATGAATTTACTGGTTTATTTTTCTACTTCGTTTCGAAATATTTTGAACTTGTCAAATGTTTCTGACTTATGTCTCATCAAATAGACATATCCATATCTAGACTTATCATCCATGAAAGTCACGAAGTATGTTGAATCATCATGAGCAATATGATTTAATGGACCACACATATCACTGTGTATTAGTTTCAATAAATCTCTTAGCATGGTGTCCAATACCAAGAAATGGGGCCTTTTTCATCTTTCCTTGGATACATGACTCATAAATTGGATAAAGTTCTAAGGTAAGATTTTCAATCAAACCATCCTTTACCAATTTGGATAGACGTCTAACACCTATGTGGCCCAATCTCATATGCCATAATTCAGTATTATTTAATTCAGATTTCCTACTTGTATTTTCCTCTACATTAAAGACATCTCTATATGTTTCCAAAACATAATGACCGTTAGATAAAGAATATTCACATTTTAATAAATTTTTTTTATCATATAAACATAAAGTTTCATCCTTAATGTTTATTTTATATCACTCTTTATCTAATATTGGTAGTGATATTATCTGTCTGATAAGTGAGGGTACACAATAACAGTCATGTAAATCTAATTTATATCCATTGGGGAGATCTAGAACAACCGTTCCTATGGCTTTAACATCCAATGTCTCATCATTGCCAACTCTAAGCTGGATCTCCCATGGATTCAACCTTCTATTAACCCTCATGACCTGGATGGAGTTGCAAATTTGAGTAAGACTGCCAGTGTCTAACACCCATCCACTATTTGCATCTAAGGCTAATGAGATATCAATAATAGGAAAAATATAAAGCGTACCTAAGGGCCTTGCTTTTCCTTTCAGTTCTGGACAATCATTCTTCTAGTGTCCAGACTTCTTGCAATGTAGACATTGATCACAAGCTACTTGTGGTTTAGCACCTTTACACTTCTTGGAGTTCTTCTTTGATATCTTATTCTTCCCTATTTTGATTTTCTTTGACTTCCCAGAAGTCTTTGAAGAGCCAGCTCCATAATGGAGGTAAAATTCTTCAAGTCATGCTCCGTCGTGCGTAACATGTTATGAATTTCTTCATAGCTAGCTAGCTTGCATTAAATGCATATAGAAATTTAATACAAAGCCATCGTAAGTACTAGATAAAGAAGACATAATCAAATTACGGCCCAGCCGTTAATCAATCACAATGCCATGTCATTCCAAGTATCGGATCTAGTCGATCATGTTCAAAATAAGAATGCTGACAGCTCCTCCATCCTTGAGTTTAGCACGAAATAATTCCTTAGACCTCCGATATATTTGTATTTCTTGATTTGCCTCGAACAACTCCTTGAGTGTTCGCATTATATAGGATTTCACCTTCAAGTTATCATCCTTCCATTTTGAAAACGTTTCTCGCTCTTCTGGAGAGGAGTCAAGATCGATTTCAATAGGCAATGGATTGATAGTTAAATATGTAAATTTTTTAAACTCCAAGACAAGGCAAATGTTCATTTCCCATTCAAAATAATTCTCAGCTCATTTTAGTTGATTAGAATCCAAAAGTCTCATCAATGGATTTGTGGCAGCTATCTACAAGATAATATTTTAAACAGTAGTAGAACATCTTTCATTTCAAAATAATAACACTAATTGATTATGTAATTTTAAATCTATTAGTGCCCTTCCACTAATTTATGAAATTCTGTAACCTCTCTTAAGGGGAAATAGAAATTTGACTATCAATATTTCATAACGGGAAGTGGATCCCATGACATTTACACCATCCTCACACTAATGACGATCTTGGCCTTTATAAACTCATTAGGTAGACCTCCAAGGTCAATTACTTCATGTGACTACTAGTTTGGTCCTGAACCGTTTCTTATCCTCACACTGGTGACGATCTCAGATTAAGACGTGTTCTAGGTGTATACTTGTCAATATGAACTAATGAGCTTCGTATGTACACCCTCACACCAATGATGATTGACCGACGTAATCACATGCGTATAACGCAAATGCACGTATCGTTCAAGTAGTATAAAAAGTATCGATCCCACGAGGACTTAATACCTAAGCTATTAATTTATGAAGCCAAATTTTTACGAGTATCTAATGGTTTGATTGTTTGATTGTATGGTGAATTTAAACTTAAAACAAGTAAATAAAATTATGCGAAAGTAAATTGATGAAAATTCAAGATTATTAAACTATCTAGGGTTGTGAATCTTTCCAATATCTTTCAAAGATGAATTGGTTATCTTACGTTTGTGCAATATATTGGTTTATTAACCTGGAACACGAAAATATGTAAAAGCCTCTTTCGATAGTCAGATAAAAATATCCAGTATAACCCAATTAATCATATTCATATGTCAACCAAGTTACCTGAATTCATTAAGATTAAGTTCCAATTATGGATACCCCCGCCCGACAGGTATATTCCTATCCTGTAAGGAAATCTATTAAATGGTTATCTATCCTCAAGGAAGATCATGGGTTATTGAGTCTAAGGTTTAAACCTAAAATTTCTTTTCCAAGTTTATTTTAAGTTTACTAGATCAATCTTATTAATGGCCAGTTAATAAGAAGAATTAAGACTAAGACTCAATAAATAAACCTTTATAATACCCTAACCATAAAATAACCCCTTATAAACCAGTGATATTAAAGTTCATCACAACCTCAGATAACGGACTTAGTTACAACACATATCTAAGGCTAATAAAAGCTTAAATAAAGTAAATGACATAAAGTAAATGCTGGAAAGTAAATGCTGAAATTAAATAAAGTAAATGCTGGAAAGTAAATGCTGGAAATTAAAAAGGGAAAAGTACAATAAAAGAAAATGCTGGGGGTTTGAGGATCTACTTTTGTTACTACTATTTTAGATATCTCCCTAAATATAATATATTAACTTTGCGTGATATTACCAACCGACCAAATAGCCGGTATCCTGATTAAGTCAAATTTATAATTAATTCCAACCAACCATACAGGCGGTATCCAGTTTAGTCAGGTTAAAACCAATTTCATTAAGTCCAACCGACCATAAGGCGGTATCCTCATTAAGTCAGGTTTTAAATAGTTATTATATTATAATTAAGGGAGATTAATCAAAATTTTAGTAATAAAAGCTTAACCTTTCACCCTAGTAAGGGGGAGTTACCTCCTCATTGCTGAAAAGTAAATACTGAAAAGTAAATAACAGAAAGTAAATTGCGTAAAGTAAATAAAATTAAATGTTGAAAAGTAAAGACTGAAAAGTAAATAAAAGAAAGTGCAAATGCAAAAATTAAATACTGAAAGCTGTAAATAAACAAACAAGATACAATCTTCATAGTATTTTTAAGGAACCCTTTAGAAGAAAGTATGAGTTTACAACCGAAATCAGCCTGAATTTATAGGCGTCCATGGTCCTTGCACGTCGTGACGCGCCGTTGATTTGCGCCACATGGCGCGGCTTCTGCGGAGATAGTGACACATGTCCGGTGGCTGTCAACAGCTGAATTATTATGCATTTAGCGTATGTAACATGCCTTAAACCCCTAGGTGTCCCTAGTGAACGAGTTGTAGTCTCGTGAGGGCTTACAGCGACGATACCCACAAATGTCAAACTAATGCACACAAAAGTAAAAAGACAAGAGAAAAGAAAATAAAGAAGTTAGTGACTAAGCAGGTGAAACTTCTTATCCAAGTTAATAGTTGTTTCATTTCTTTCTAAATTACCGAATAAGTAAATTCTCTAATTATTTTTACCATTCTCTATACATACAGCTAACAAGGTATTAATCAAGTCATTGTGCCCACAAAATTCACAAGTGTAATTGAAAAGAGAGTAATATTTTTGTCCTAAAGTTATATCAGAATTCACATTTTTTTTAGCAATGAAATATTTTTCTGATTTTTCTATTTTTTTATACAATATCATCCATCCATGTAACGAGCTTTGGGTCAGTGACTCCCAAACCAGTTGGCATTAGGGCATTAGGTGTTAAGACACCCTTACAGACTTAATTACTCAGATTTTAGACATATATATATATTTTTGTAACATCTTCGATCCATGTAGCGAGCTTTGGGCCAGTGACTCCCAAACCAGTTGGCTTTAGGGCACTAGGTATTAAAACACCCCTACAGATTTAATAACTCGGATCTCAGATGTATTTTTAATCATTTTTCAAAATTGTTTTTATCCCATCATTTTTTTTAGATGCTTCTTACAATTAAACTAGAACACTGAATATTACAAACTTTTCAATTACATCTCATGTCTTTGTGTTACCATGCATGTTGATAATACCTGTCAACTGAGCATGTGAATATCCATTTTAATCAGTTTTATGGAGAATTCACAAATTAAATAATTGAAAAGGAAATAAACAAAAATTAACTTGTTACGAAATAGATTGAGATACGTCTCAGGAGTGGCAATTCCTTACACAATTATCTCATACCAATTTCACCTGATTAATCAAGTTAAAAACAACAAATATTTTTTTTTTAATTTTGTAAAAATTTTTAATTTTTTTGAATTTTTTTTTGAATTTTTTTGACTAAAAATAAAATAAAAACAACATAATAAAAACAAGATACTAGTCACCTATTCCTCTCCCCCAAACCTAAATGAGACATTGTCCCCAATGTCTTAAAAAGTAGAAGAAGATTTTAGAAACAGTAACTGGTTAGCTGGAATTCTACCAATAAATGAAGAATTAAAGGTTAAGATCCAGATTTATTCGACGTTTTTACCACGATCATTATCGGACCAATTTATCTTGGAAAGGATAGGGTCAATTTGTGGTTCAAAGGCTAAATTTGGTCTATTAAATCTTGGGCAGTTCTGGCAATAAAGACGAGTTCTTTTACAGGTTTTGACACGAACCCATTTCTCCGGGCATCATCAAGACTCACACAAAGAAAATCATAAAATCCATCAACATTGAACAGTCCAATAGGTTTCTGGTGTATGTATAAGTTCGCCCCAAGATAGTACTGTAAAAATTCCTCCATCGTACCTAACCACCTGGCAAAGCAATAAAAGCATCAACACGGTTAATCATTTATACCAGTCGTTTAGACATACCTGGCACAATAAGTTCCTCTCTATTTGATGGTCCTATAAGATTCGCCTCCGCCAAAGGTTTTGGGATGATTCCCAGAACTTGACTACCTCTTTCCTGTACAGCCCTTGAAACGATCCCCATTAGTCCAAGATTGCTACCGCCATGTGTACTAAGTGCATATTCCTTTCAGCTATGACTCTACCCAATTCCCGTGCTACTGCTACGAACTCTGGTTTAGAACCAACACTAGTACCGCAAAACACACAGATATTTACAACTCGTCTTCTTGAAATGGCTTCCTTTTTTATGTTTCTTTCTCAAATCTAGATGCCCTCAGGTCTAACCTTTTTTTCGTCGTCTTTTGGAAGCACGTTCCACGGCCGTCGGAAGGGTTGATTTTCCGCAACTTTTCTGGTTCGCTGGTTCCCCTTTTCCTTGGTTATCCTGGTGATTTGCTCACTGTTTTCCCTCTGCTTTACTGTTGTGTTGCTGCTGTCTTTTTGGCTTGAGAGGAGAGGACTTTGTGTGCTTTTCAAGTGCTAAGTGTTGCTGCCTATGTGCTCCCTATCTCCTAGGTATATCCTCTTATGTGCTAGCTCTTTTTGGTTGGTTTTAGGCTTCTTTTATAGGCAAAGGTGGAGAGTCTTTGGTGGCTCACAACATGCTTGATTTAAGGAGATTCCTCTTAGTGGAGAATTTGGTGGAGAGTGTTTAATGGGAAGTGAGTTGGCTTGTGCTTGCTTTGTCATTTTTGGGTGGCCTTGGGCGTGAATGTGGCTTGCAAAGGGTGATGGGTGTGAATGTGGCTTAGGTGGACTTTGTTGCTTTGTGCTTGTTCTTGTTATTCAAGTGGGAGGGGTTGGTATATGATACGAGTTTCATTGTTTGTTTGCAATGAGTGAGGGAGATAATGGAGGATGGTATGGGTGTGTAAGGAAGAAAGCTAGTGGAGTGTGGGGTATTGTTGTTTGATTTGTTTATGGAGGATTGGCTTGGCATGTGAGGGATTTGGCTTTTTGGTTTGTAGGGCACGTGAATGATGGAAGGAAAAGATGATGTGGAGCATGGTGTGTATTTGTTTTGTCATTTGGGGGAGGCTTTGGGCGTGGGTTTGTGTTGGGCATGGGTTTTTGGGCTTGGCTTATGGATTCTTGGGCCGAGCATAAGCAGAGATCCAACGAGCAAATCGAAGCTAGATAACCAAGTTAAATCCGACAATAATTCCGATTTCCAACTTTACCCTTCCAACGTCCGTTTCCCGCGACTTCTACGACATGAAAAGATAGTGCCTCCTTACGAGGCTCGTCATTGGGCACGATATGCAAAAATGCAGTGTCTACAGTCGCCCCCACTTTGATGGGACTTGTGTAGTGTGTGACAATGACAATCCTATCAAAGTTACGTGCAATGCATTTTTACTTACCTGGCTCGCCAGCTGCCACCTGACTTACCTGCTGCTTCGAACTGAGTTAATGCTGCAGTGGACCTCGGTCCTGGGACGCATCCCAATACCTGCAAACGACAACGGGGCACCTCGACCCTCGAACTGATGATGTAGTGGGCACCTCGACCCTGGGCACCTCGACCCGGAACTACAACAGACAACGGGGGCACCTCGACCCTGGGCACCTCGACCCAACACCGCTGAAAAATAGGGACCTCCCCCGTGAAATGATGATGTAGTGGGCACCTCGACCCTGGGCACCTCGACCCGGAACTACAACAGGCAACGGGGGCACCTCGACCCTGGGCACCTCGACCCAACACCGCTGACAAATAGGGACCTCGCCCTGAAATGATGATATAGTGGGCACCTCGACCCTGGGCACCTCGACCCGGAACTACAACAGACAACGGGGGCACCTCGACCCTGGGCACCTCGACCCAACACCGCTGACAAATAGGGACCTCGCCCTGATGCTAATACTGATGTGGAGCCCCTCGCTCCAAGACTGAAACTGATGTGGGCCTCGCCCCAACTGATATGGGCCTTGCCCCAAACTGATATAGATATGGGCCTCGCCCTAAACTGATATGGGCCTCGCCTTTGGGACTCATCCCCCAAACTGGTAAGATGTGGAGCCTCGCTCCAAAGCTGATATGGGCCTCGCCCCCAAGCTGACGTGACATGAAGCCTCGCTCCTAAGCTGAAGTGAATGATTTATTTCAAACTATACTGCCCTCCTCGAGGCAATCCTGATAGCTAAACATATTTTTATCCTCAACGAATGCTTCGTGTTGAAACCAGAGAACCTTCAAAGTACTTGACATACTCAAATCCACTCTTCTGAACGGGTGATCTGAACTAGACTCCTAGTGTGTGTGTGCTAAGGCTCTTTCGCAGCTTGTTCCTTAAGTAAGCCAACTTGGTGATTTCGTTTCAGAGAGTCAAACCAGTGGGTCTAACCAACCTGGATGTCTTAATCACATTCTGTGATTACTTCAGCATACTCAACATGATATGGTTTTCATCTTTTTTTTTTCTTTTGTCTCTTCTTTTCATTTTCTCTTTTTTCTTTTCTTTTCTTTTCTCTTTTCTTTTTTTTTTTTTTCTTTTCTTTTTTTTCTGACACACCTATCCTTTAAGGTAGCATTTCTCCTCATGGTGGTCCTAATACTCGCCCATGGGTAGCTTCACGCTTATCGGTTATAGGCGGTCTATTTTTTTTTTTTTATTTCAGAGACTTTTATTTTTATTTCCAACCATATCATATATCATAGCATCGGTAAACCAGGGTGGACACCTAGGCAAACGGTCATTCACCGATTCGTCATCTCTTCAACTAGTCACCTCGGTAACTACTCAGGCTTCCACTGTTTGAGATCCTGTCGAGTGCTCATGAGTCCAGCCGAGATCAGTCCATTCAAAATACCGGAAGAGAACGCGTCTCGCACTTATCGTTTCTAGGTTTCCCCTACAGCATTCAATGTCATCACCGGACATATGTCTATCTATCAAAGACTTTTCTCCGTGGGATTCTTCACTCCAAATGCTGAAAACATGGGCTTCGCCCCCTGGAATCCATTCCTGAAACTGATACTGGCGTGGGCCTCAACCCTGGGATTCTTTCCTGAGATTAATACTGATGTGAGCTTCAACCCTATTCCTGGAACTGAGATTGATTCTGATTCATTTCTGAGACTGATAACACTGTTGTTGTTTCTGGTTGGCTTGCATTTTCCGCTTTCTCTTCTTTCTCTCTTTTTCTTTAAACCTGCAAATACAAAGCAACAGAATAAATACGGGGGCATGTAAGTATGCAAGTGTAGAGATACTCCCTTTTCGTGATGGGTTGGATCCTCATTGTGTTCCTCGGCGCTATATGTCCCTGGTCGCCCCTTGATGGTTCCCATCTGTTTGAAATCTGTAAAAAACAAACACAAAACAAGAATGCAAGTTACGTGTATGCATGTATGTATTTCCTATCTCGTTGGGTTAGGTCTCCTGCTTGTTCCCTCGGTGACCGCTCAGTCCTCTTTCTTTCAAGCAAAGTACAACTTCAATCTGTCCACATTGATTGGCTCAGCGAACTCATTCCCTTCCAAGTCTGACAGCCTTACTGCTCCATTCCCCATGACCTTCTGCACTACGTAAGGTCCCTCCCAGTTCGGCCTGAATTTCCCTCTTGGATCTGTCGTCGACGGCCTCGACTGCTTAAGTACCAAATCACCCTTTCTGATCTTTGTGGGACGTACCTTCTTGTTGAAGGCCCGTGCCAGTCTCTTCTGATATAACTGCGTGTGATGTAAGGCCCTTATCCTTTTCTCGTCCAAAGTGCTAACTGATCAAATCTCTGTGCGGCCCATTCTGACTCAGGTAACTCTGTTTCTGCTAATACTCTCATAGACTGTATGTCCATTTCCACTGGCAGTACTGCTTCCATCCCGTACACTAAAGAGTAAGGTGTTGCACCCGTTGCTGTTCTGACTGACGTTCTGTACCCCCACAAGGCATACGGTAATTTCTCGGCCCAATCCCTGCAGTTCTCTGTCATCTTGGCTAAAATCGTCTTTATAGTCTTGTTGGCTGCCTCAACTGCCCCGTTCGCCTGCGGCCTGTACGGTGATGACTTGTGGTGGCCTATCTGTACCTCTGTAACATTGCCTTCGTCTCCCCTTGAAATTGAACTCCGTTGTCTGTCACCACATGATGGGGCATACCATACCGACAGATGAGGTTCCGAGCTATAAACTTTGCCATCTGCTTTGCTGTAACATTACGGAATGATTCAGCTTCCACCCACTTCGAGAAGTAGTCTACGACCACTACTATGAAGCGGTGCCCATTCGATGCATTTGGTCGGATTTCTCCAATCATATCAATTCCCCATGCTGAGAAAGGCCACGGCTCTGACAGCCCATGCAACTCTGTATGCGGCAAGTGATTCAAATTACCGTGTGCTTGACAGTCATGACAGTGCTTTACCATCTTCGCGCAATCCGTCTCCATGGTTGACCAGTAAAAACCTTGTCTCGCTATCTTGCGGGACAGATTCAACCCATTCATGTGCGGACCACATACCCCGGCATGTATTTCTTCCATTACATGCTGAGCTTCTTCTCTTCTCAAACACTTCAACTGAATACCGTTTGCTTGCCTCTTGTACAGTTCTCCTTTCAAAATCATATACTGGGAAGCTAACTTCTGAATGGCTATTCCGTCTTTTCTGCCGGCCCCTTCTGGGAGTTTACCGCGTTCCAGATACCTCTGAATGTCAAAATACCAAGGTTTGCCGTCGTCGATCTCAACCTCCAGAATTCTCTCTATTTCATAAACATGTTTATTTGCCGTTACCAGTATCAATGGTCTCATCACCAACTTTTCTGGATTCTCCCATGTCGCTGCAAGTGTAGCCAATGCATCTGCCATCTGGTTCTCTTCTCTCTCTCGGTAAGTGTTGAAACTTACACTCTGGGATAACATGTGCCAACTTTCTGAGGTGAAAGAGGTAAGGCTTCAGCCGTTCTTCTTTCAATTCCCATTCTCCTCGTATCTGCTGGACCACCAACATAGAATCTCCGTAGACTTCCACACTTCGGGCCTTCAAGGCTATCAATGCCGTCAAACCAAAAGCACATGCTTCATACTCGGCCATGTTATTAGTCACTCTGAATGTCAACCTTTTGGCCAACGGCAAAGTCTCTCCCTCGGGGGTCACTATCACGATCCCAATTCCGGCACCTTTGTAATTCACCGCTCCGTCAAAATACATCTTCCATCTCTGGACTGTTATTGCTTGGATCTCTTCATCTGGAAATTCAAACTTATATTGATCCCCATCAACAGGTTGCAATGCCAGAAACTCTGCTACTGCTCGCCCTTTAATCACTTTGGAGGTGAGATACTCAATGTCAAATTCTGTCAGCAATACCAACCATCTGCCCAATTTTCCCACTAGCGAAGGCACCGAATGAAGATATTTCAGAGGATTCTCCTTTGCCACTACCTGGATCTTGTATGACTGGAAATAATGCCGTAGTTTTCTGGAAGCCCATACCACGGCAAGACAGATCTTCTCCACTTCTTGATACCGAGCCTCATACGGGAGCATCTTCTTACTCAGATAGTAAACTGCATGTTCTACCCCTGTATCATCTGCCTGTACCATCATTGCCCCCAGTGCTTCTGATTCTATAGCCAAGTACAATATCAAAGGTCTGCCTGGTCTCGGAGGTTTCAATACAGGAGGCTTTACCAAGTACTCTCTGATCCTGTCGAAGGCGGTCTGGCACTGCTCGTTCCATCTCACTGGCTGATCTTTTCTCAACAGTTTGAAAACGGGCTCACATACTGATGTCAACTTGGCAATGAACCGACTGATGTACTGAATTTTTCCCAAGAACGCTCTGACTTCCTTTTCTGTCTTTGGTGCAGGCATCTCTGTGATTGCCTTGATCTTCTCGGAGTCTACCTCTATTCCGCCCATTCCTACTGTATGACCAAGCAATTTCCCTGATGTCACCCCAAACACACATTTCTTGGGATTAAGCCGCAGGTTGTATCTGTCAACTCTCTGAAGGAACCTTTCCAGTGCTTCAATGTGCCCAACTCTTGTCTCTGATTTTACCATCATGTCATCCACATACACTTCGATTTCTTTGTGCATCAAATCATGGAAAAGTGTAGTGGCCATTCGTTGATACGTAGCTCCTGCATTCTTGAGTCCAAACGGCATTACCTTGTAGCAGTAAGTGCCCCACTCAGTAACAAATGCAGTCTTGTGTTTGTCTTCCTCAGCCATGAGAACCTGATTGTAACCTGAAAATCCATCCGCAAATGAATACATAGCAGATAAAGCTGCACTATCAACCAGGACATCTATATGTGGCAGAGGAAAATCATCTTTCGGACAAGCCTTGTTGAGATCTCTGTAGTCTACGCACATCCTGACCTTCCCGTCTTTCTTCGGTACTGGCACTATATTAGCCAACCACTCGGGATACTTCACTACTTCCAGGAACCCCACATCTATCTGTTTCTTAACTTCTTCTCTGACTTTCTCAGCCCATTCTGGTCTCATTCGTCGGAGTTTCTGCTTTACTGGCCTCATATTCGGATATGTCGGTATTGTGTGTTGGGCAATGTTTCTGTCTACCCCAGGCATGCCTCATAGGACCAAGCAAACACTCTGGCATATCTGACCAACACTTCTTCTAACTTCTCCCTTTCTTCAGGGGTAACTTCACTTGCAATCAGAATTACTTTGGGGTTCTCCAGCGTACCCAGGTTAAATGCAGTAGTTCTGGCAGAACTGATATCAAATATGCTTGATTCATGCGGAGTAAATGGAAATGACTCAGGCAAGTAAGCAAAAGAAATGTCTTTATTGGATAATGCGGAAGTACATTCAAACAAATCAGGAAGGTAAATGTCTTCATCATCTACAGACACTTCTTCCTCTGCAATCAGGTCCTCCTCGGCTTTTCTTCCTCTCCCAGAGTCATGCTCTCTAACTTCATCAATTCTTCTTCCCAAATCTCTGCTTCCACCGATTCTTCAGTCAGTGGCTTCTTACCCAACAAATCTTGGAAGATCTCAAACCCAGGTACCACAATCCCATTAACTTCCACAGGCTCAGGCTCCCCTTGATATCCTGAAGCTTCACAAACCTTCCATCAGTTCAGGCCCTTTTTCTTGACCTTCGGCTTTTCTTCATCAGATTTGTACCCCAAACCCTTCCGAGTAGTCTGTCCTCTGAAATCTGGCAAGGTTGAACCTTCACCTGGCTCAAACTTCATTTTTTTCATGATCCTAGCCACCCTAGGATCCACCCATTCCTCAAAAGTAGCTGACACCTGAAACCTCGTGAAGGGTTGTATCTCCAAGGCAGCCACAGCCGTTATCTACCTCAGCCCGGATAGTAACAACTTCTCCTCCCTCATACGGGAATTTGATCATCTGATGCAAAGTGGAAGGCACCCCCCAAGTTTGTGAAACCAAGGCCTTCCCAACAATAAAGCAAAAGTGGCTGGGATGTCCAGCACTGTGAACTCAACCTCATCTTCAATCGGCCCTACTTTGACCATAGCCACAAAGGTACCCTCAACTCCCCGCTTACTGTCATCATAAGCTTTAATAGTCATACTGGAGGGGTCCAGGTCTGTTGCTTTCATGTCCAATCTCGCCAGGATTTTCAGTGGGCACACATTGATGGATGAACCGTCATCCACCATCACACATGAAGTTCTCTTGCCCCTCACCTCGGCCCTGATAAATAGAGGCCTGTTATGATTTCTTCCCCCCTCTGCTGGGAGTTCATCCTCAGAAAAAGATATCTGCAAAGCTTCTTTCTGAACCGACCCAACAAACATTGCGGGGTTGGCATCCTCCGGCACCACAATCTTGCTCAAAGCCTCAACCATAGCCTGTCTATGCTCCCGAGATGCACACAGTAGTTCCCAGATACTTACTTGTGCTCTAGTCTTCCTCAATTGCCTCAGCACTATATCCCCTATATCTTCAGTATTTTCTGCAGTCTCACCACTTCTCTGCCATCTGTCAAAGCTTCCTTACCCTTTTCCGTCATATCATTGTAAAAACGACCGCTACGTGTCATTCCCCTTACTTCCTCCTCATCACTGCTAGAGAAATCAAGCCAAAAGTTTTTCTTCTGCTCAGTCTCATCTTCACTAGTACTATCCCAGATTCCCATGCAAAAGGCTTGAGGGTGAAAGGATTTCAGGACAAGGTCTTCTGGGAGGCCAGAATTGATCATATAGGGGTGGTGGTACGGCACGGTAATTGGGTAAGGGGTTTCTGTGTGTGTCAGGCTGTTCTGTTTCTGGGTCAGGTATTTTCTTGGAGTCTATTAGGTCTTGGATTTCATGGCGGAGTCGGGCGCAATTGTCAGTGTCATGGCCCTTCTGTTGGTGAAAGTGACAGTAAAGGCTTAGGTTATAATGTGATGGTAGGGGATTGGGTAATGGTTTGGTTTCTAAGGATTTCAAGAGCCCTTGCCTCTTTAGTTTCTCTAGCACTTTTGACAGAGGTCTTCCCAAGTTGGAAAATCTTCGGTCCCGAATAGCGGCAATCTCAGCAGAAACGGGCTTCGTTCCCGATGTTCCCCCAATGGGCCTCCTGTTCAAACCATAGAATTTTCTATTCTCGGCCTCTTCTTCCTCAATATCCATGACAGTTTCCCTCAACTGTCGAAAGTCCGTAATCATGGAGGTCATCCTCCTCAACTTGCTGTAAATGGAGGGCTTGGTGCCCTTGATGATCATCTTAATCTGGTCCTTCTCCGAGGGCCTAGTTTGCATTTTCAACAGCTGACTTCTCCATCGGTCCACGTACTCCTTAAAACTTTCCTCCGATTTCTGCTTCACATTCTCCAGATCTCGGAGTGACAGATCAATTTCTAGGTCAGTGACATACTGCTTTAGGAAAGCATCAGCCAACTCTCTCCAATCTTCCTTCACTTTCTTTCCAAACTGTGGTACCACACCACGGGAGCTCCCTCGAGCGACATTCCAAACATTTTCTGCACTTGGCGCTGGGATAAGCCAACGGAACTCATAACTGATACAAACTGCCGGAGATGCACCCTTGGATCCCCATTCCCGTTAAACTTAGTCATATCAGGCATCTTGAACTGTGCTGGCAACTGTTCCTCGAAAGTCAGTGTGTCATAATCCAGCAGATCTTCATTCTTACCCCTCATCTTGCGGGTAACTGACTCAACCTGATCCCGAAGTTTCTGTAACTCTGCCTGTGACCCAGATATTCTGCCTGTTGCATACTCTGCCATATCATCATCAAAAGTAGGGATATCATCCCCCATCCCATTCGGAGGCTCCTCATGCCTCACATTCTCAGAATTTCCCCCAGCACGGGGCACAGTCATACTAGCCATAGCAGTAGTCAAGGCTTGCAACTGTTCAGCAATCTTGGCGAGATTGTTCTCTAACTGATCCATTCGGGATACCTCGTTACCAGATTCACTCATGGTTATTACTGTCTTCTTGGTGAGTCTTTTCCCTTCCCTAACCCAACAGGTATCTATGATGGCTTTTTTAAAACATAAGGGTTAGCATGATGCATGTATGCGTGAGGTGTATGAGGTACATATAACATACTAAATAAATTAAAACTCTCAACAAATCGGCTCGTTATTATTTTAGAATCTTTCGGGCTAATTACCATAGGAGTGAACCCATCCCAGTTTAAATGGCCCAATGAGTTCACATCTCATGGCAAAGAGCCCGACTAAATCCAAATAGCAATGTTCCGAACACAATCACAAAGCGGCTCATTAATCGCTTAGAAACCTTTGGCCCAATAGTCATGAAATACGTTCTTGTCCCAGTTTAAATGGCCCAACAAGCCCATATCCCATGACAAGTGGTCCAAATAGATCCAAACGACAATGTTCCCAAACACAAGCATAGAAGAAAGATGATGCAAACATGACATGATAATTTCTACACAATGGCCCATCGACATTTTAGAAGCTTTGGGCCTAATAGTCATAAGATACGAACTCGCCCCAGTTTAAATGGCCCAACAAGTTCGCATTTCTGATAAAAGGTCCAACTGCCTCCAAATGGAAATGGCCCATAAGCACATACTCAAGGAAATAATTGTTACTTTAGCCAACCCGGTCTATGGGTGGTTTAGCAAGAGTATAGACAAAGGCTCTCACCGGCGAAGGATGGCTCACAACTAGGTCTCCCCACTCAAGGGTTCGAGCGACCAAGTGAGCACACCCCTTTTTATACACTAAGGTACGTGCCAATGAGCTATGGTGTGTGACAGACTGTCAAATGGATTTCTCGTTGTAGATTCCCCAGAGGGAAGGTGGAGCGAGGCTCACTTAAATACCCAAGCCCCTTAGGCTCTTATCGCTTGGTGTCAGGAATAAACAACGAGTCCTCCAAATTAGTCCATCACAATAGGCTATGAGTAGATGGCCATCTAGGTGCCTTCACAGCTTTTCCTTCTAGAAAGGTAGTGAGTGAAGGAAGACACCCAACCATTACCTAGCCTCAAAAATGCCTTTGATTAAACCCTTACTTTTATCCACTATAGACACGGTCAATTAAAACATAAATCCAAACATTACAAGACAATATTTTCGGGGCCGATTCTCTATCCCCAGTGGAGTCGCCAGACTGTAGACAACAGAAACTGGACGACGCATGCTGTTCTAGGCTCGCGGCACTAGTTGGGAGTACGGAGTAGCCACGGGGACTAAACCGGAGAATGATGGAGTCGCCACCCGGTGTGAACCGGGAAAATAAGATTTAAGGCCGCACTCACCCCTCGCAAGGGAAGACCTCAAACCGTTGGGTTCGGAATGGTCCCTTACTTATGTCACTTGTAATGAAAGGATTTATGTAATAACTTAATCATGCTTGAGTAACACTCATTTCAAGGGTATCATGCTTCTAGATTCACATGCATAGCGATAAAACTTACAGTTAAATTTCCATATACAAATCCCATGTCTAAGTTTACATTTAGCATATTTTCACATTTGTATGCAACCTATCCATATATAATCTATGTCCAAATTCAAGCATGAAGACAAATTAACATTCCAAACGCATACAACTTCACAAAAGCACAAACAAAGAACATTCTTACAAACATGCATACTAAGAAAAGGTATTCAAGTGCATAACAGAAATAGATAACTAAAGAAGTAATACAAATGCATAAATTTCAAGGATATAACTATATATTAAGATAGACATGTCATAATGTGGTGCTGGAAGACCGTAATCGTTCGCGTTGTGTTCGTAAACGCGTTTGAACGGTGAAGACAGAAGGTTCTCGTTCGCGTTGCGTTCGTAAACACGTTCGAACGGTGAAGACAGAAGGTTCTCGTTCGCGTTACGTTCGTAAACGCGTTCGAACGGTGAAGACAGAAGGTTCTCGTTCGTATGGCGTCCGAAACGCGTTCGAACAGAAATGAAACAGAAGGTTCTCATTCGTATGGCGTCCGAAAACGCGTTCGAACAGAATGAGACCTGATGCTACAGATGTGTGCGCGTTCGAGTAGCGTTTGATAACGCGTTCGAACGGTAGAGACAGAAGGTTCTCGTTCGTGATGCGTTCGATGACGCGTTCGAACGGGAACTGGCAGATTACATACATTCATACAGTTTTGGATGCGTCATTCAAACAAGATCATCACAACGACATATCTAATCACACGGACCCTTAAATCATGCATAAAGATTAACATACTAAACAATTAAATCATGCTCAATCACTACCAACTAGTCATGCACAAAGCTATAACATGTTAAACATCCTAATCATGCATAAGAAAACAAATAACACACACTGATCTAAATCATACTCAAACACAAGTTTAGATGAAACGAAATACGTGTGTCTTTCAAGTGGTACGTGGCATTGTATCCCGAGTACAAACCGCATGACCGTCCATTCGGATTCGGCTACGGAATTTATGTCCGAGTTTCCATCCGATATACCACAAGAAATAACACATATTCCGTCCATCCGGAATCACATCACGTAATTAACATGCTAAACTAATTCATACATACTTAAATATCATGCTTTCTAAATTATTAATTCATGCGAAGAGGATAAGTATCATATGCCCTCAGGTCTAACCTTTTTTGCGTCGTCTTTTGGAAGCACGTTCCACGGCCGTCGGAAGGGTTGATGTTCCGCAACTTTTCTGGTTCGCTGGTTCCCCTTTTTCTTGGTTATCCTGGTGATTTGCTCACTGTTTTCCCTGCTTTGCTGTTGTGTTGCTGCTGTCTTTTTGGCTTGAGAGGAGAGGACTTTGTGTGCTTTTCAAGTGCTAAGTGTTGCTGCCTATGTGCTCCCTATCTCCTAGGTATATCCTCTTATGTGCTAGCTCTTTTTGGTTGGTTTTAGGCTTCTTTTATAGGCAAAGGTGGAGAGTCTTTGGTGGCTCACAACATGCTTGATTTAAGGAGATTCCTCTTAGTGGAGAATTTGGTGGAGAGTGTTTAATGGGAAGTGAGTTGGCTTGTGCTTGCTTTGTCATTTTTGGGTGGCCTTGGGCGTGAATGTGGCTTGCAAAGGGTGATGGGTGTGAATGTGGCTTAGGTGGACTTTGTTGCTTTGTGCTTGTTCCTTGTTATTCAAGTGGGAGGGGTTGGTATATGATATGAGTTTCATTGTTTGTTTGCAATGAGTGAGGGAGATAATGGAGGATGGTATGGGTGTGTAAGGAAGAAAGCTAGTGGAGTGTGGGGTATTGTTGTTTGATTTGTTTATGGAGGATTGGCTTGGCATGTGAGGGATTTGGCTTTTTGGTTTGTAGGGCACGTGAATGATGGAAGGAAAAGATGATGTGGAGCATGGTGTGTATTTGTTTTGTCATTTGGGGGAGGCTTTGGGCGTGGGGTTTGTGTTGGGCACTTGGTTTTTTGGGGCTTGGCTTATGGATTCTTGGGCCGAGCATAAGCAGAGATCCAACGAGCAAATCGAAGCTAGATAACCAAGTTAAATCCGACAATAATTCCGATTTCCAACTTTACCCTTCCAACGTCCGTTTCCCGCGACTTCCACGACATGAAAAGGTAGTGCCTCCTTACGAGGCTCGTCATTGGGCACGATATGCAAAAATGCAGTGTCTACAGTGGTCATGGTAGCTTCTTCTTTATAACCCATGGCGACTTTGACATGAAAAAGATAGCTTGGCAGCTTGTGGCAGTTTATCCAAATACCCCTTACTGCTGCTTGGTCATGGAGTATGTAATCTGCCAAATCTGTGTTTCTAAGGATTTTATTGTGGCCCCGATATTTTTCATTTGTGTCTCAATATTGTCTAGCTTGACTCATTCTTCCCAAACATCGCTGAAGTATTAGCAACAAACGTGCTCATGAATTCTTCCAAGGAAGATTTATGCTCATCATTTTGATAATCAAACCCGATGAGGGCTGCAAGGTATTCTCTGTGTTAGCATATGACAGGTTTGGATGATAACGGTTAGGCACATGATTTCCTCTATAGCTATTGAAGTTCCGATTATTCACATATTGGACTTACTCAAAGTTTGGTTCTCCTTCCAATAACCGCATATTTGTAGCTGCCGCTGATTCAATAGATGATACTCTTGGATTTGTCAGGGCTGCTACTTGAGTAGATAAAGTGGAAATCTGAGCTGTAAGTGCCACAAGAGGGTCCACTTCATATATTCCAGCCACTTTGGTCACTATAGCGCGTTCACTTGGCCATTGATAATGGTTAATGGCCATTTCTTCTAATAGATTATAGGCGTCATCAGCTGATTTCTTAAATAGAGCTCCCTCAGCTGCTGCATCAACCACAGTCCTATTCGAACCATTCAGCCCATTATAGAACAACTGAATCTGAATCCAATTTGCATAATCATGTTGTAGGCATCTTCGTAGCAGATCCTTAAAGCGCTCCCATGTTTCATATAGAGTTTCAGTCTTCAGCTGCTTAAATATACTGATTTCTGCCCTCAGTTGAGCTGATTTAGCTGGTGGAAAGAACCTCTCAAGAAATTTTGTGGCAATATCCTGCCATGTCATGATACTCCCCGTTTGTATTGATTGAAGCCAATCCCACGCTTTATCCCGTAAAGAGAATGAGAATAAGCGTAGCCTTATGGCCTCTTTACTAACACCATTTATCTTTATAGTATCTGCGATCTCCAGGAACATCCTAAGTGCAAGTTGGGATTCTCTACAGTTGAACCCCAAACTGATTCCTTTGTACCATGTTGATCAATGCAGGTTTTAGCTCAAAATTGTTGGCGTTGATTGGTTGATGGGTGATCCAAGAATAAGTATCATCTATGACTGGTTTGAAGTGATCTCTGATTGCCACCTGACGTGGGTTGATCTCTCTATTCTCAACTGCCATTGATTCTTGTTCAATTTTCTTTTCTTTCCTTAGTCTCCTCGCTGTTCTTTCTATTTCAGGATCAAATAGGAGCGAGTCGAGACTTGTGGATTTTCACATTCACTGAAGCACCAAAAGAAAAAGAAAAAAAATCAATAAATAAAATAAACAAAACAAAATATATATAAACTAAAAATAAAAGAAAAAATCTAAATTAAAGCTAAGATTACTTGGTTAGTAGTATTAATGTGAATTAAACAAACAATCCCCGGCAACGGCGCCAAAAACTTGTTGTGATATTTATATTGTACCGCAAGTTACGGTGTCAAGTTTTAGTAAAATGAGTTTAGAGTGTCGAACCTACAGGGATTGCGCTAACTCGCACTAAGTACTACAATTGATAATCCTAACTTTATTTAGACGATAATAAATAAAGATTTAATTAAATAAATAAATAAAAATAATAAAATAGGAGGAACCAATACGATAGAGATTCTGGATCCTGATTTCACCTAACTGTCGCCTATTTATTTGTTATGAAAATTAATGTTGGACAATTATGACCCATAGCATCACTATTTGTTACAGAACATGGTGTTGTTGTACAAAATAACTATGTGACAAAGGAAATTGCTTCTTTATCATTTGTAATTGGATTACCGGGATATATAAATGAAAAGTCCATATGATTGGTACCAGATTAATTAGATATGAGACAGTATTAATCCACTAAGGTTTAATCATTAAAATATCCCTAGTCGTAGTATTATCGAGATTGGACATCGATAATGCGGAATAGACTAGTATTGCACTTGTGCGTATTGTGGGAGCATAATGGCATAATTCTCATATATTTAAGTATTGGATACTTATTCAAGTGTGATAGGAGGTTGTGTTTACCGATGGTACGGAAACAGCTTCGCTCTGGATAACCCCTCGGAATTCCTTGGTAGTATGACTATGTGTCTATGGAAGTCTGAATCATGGTAGGTGTATTTGGTCTTAACCTGAGACTTACATCGCTAATACTTGCGACAATCAATATACTTTGGTTTTGGTCGTCCAGGGCTTTAACAGGTTCTGTGTACGCCTCTTCTGGGTATATTGAGAATCGTAGTGTATTGGGTGTGATGTCAAGATGGACGTATCACTTCAGTCATATGGAGATGATGATCACGGAGGATACGGAACTAGTACTTTTAGTACTGCAGTCATCGGGATAATATGACTAGGTCATGCTTATCCGATTATAGAGACTAGTTACCAGAGATCCGATATATGTTTCATATGGGGCAGACACAATTCCAGCCCCAGGCCTTGCATGCGACATCCGATACTGGATCGCAATACACAATACTACGTATACTACATCTGACAAAGATTAAATATTCCTTTAAGAATATTTCTGGAGAATTGGGTAAGCACGGTGCTTTGCTAGAAGCCAACCATGTCTTGTAAATCGGTAAAAACGTAGTACGAGGTACGTACGTGTTCGGATAGTCCGAACGACCTGATTTACTGCCAACATATCCAGGGAGCTCATGGGTCGCTTCTCGAAGATTCACCGATGATGTATGACTCGAACATAATTAATCTGGGATTAATTATAAGAGAGAGAAAATTAATCTAGGATTAATTACAGAGAATTTTATCTGGGATAAAATACTATTTGAAGAGAGAGAACGATTAATTTGGAATTAATCGATAAATTAATATATTCGATATATTAAACGAAATTAGATTTCGACGCGGGATTAAAATTAGATTTTAATTCGGGCAAACGAGTTAATTTGGAATTAATTCGCTAGCGACGTGAATAGTAATTTTGTTAGGCATAAATATTTAATTAAATTTGATTTAATTACGTCGCAAAGGAAAATTCGTTAACTTGGAATTAGCGAACCCGAGCCCGGGATGTGTTGCGGGCCCACTCAGATTTTGAATCAAGTGTGCCCCACAAGTCACATCACATGTCACATCACTTGTCTTTATCATCACTTTTTGGTGATGGATTTAGGTGAAGTGGGTGATGATGTGTAGATAACTTGTAAAACACATTTTCTAAAGTTGAAAGACATATACCATCTTTGGTATATCTTTAATTTTGGTTTTGGAAATCAAATAACACAACTTTTCTTCTCTCTCTATCCTTCTCATTTCACGCCCAAAGTGAAAATTTCCTCTCTTCTCTTGGCTTGGCCGAGAGTCACACAAGGATAAAAGGAAAATTTTGTTGCAAAATTTCCCAATGCTAGCACATAAAGAAGTCATTCAAAGGTGATAGGGAAACCAATCCTTGAGCTTGGAATCAACATTCAAAGCTTGGAGCTTGAAGATCAACACAAGGAGCTTGGCCGAATTCCATGGAGGAAAATTTTTGTGTTCAAAGCATCCAAAATCCGATCAAAGTGAGTATTTTCCGCATTCTTACTTTGTTGTATTCACATGTTTCATTGCTTAATTGATCTTGGTTTGACCTAGAAAACCCAACAATGGTATCAGAGCGGTTATTAAGCATGAAATGACTTAGGGTTCATCAACTTTAATTTGGGATTTTGTGATTTGAGCATGATTCTAAAAAATTGGTGATTTGGTTGAGATTGAATGATGTTAAATTGGATTTGTACATGTTGGAATGTGAAAAATTATAGATTAATTTTCCCCAATTTGTATACCTTGGCCGAATGGTTATAGACCCTAGCTCTTGGTGATTTTTGAATTTTAGACAATTGGATATGTTTAAAATGCATGGGATATATTAGTTTGTGATTTAATTTGATTGAAATCAAAATTGATATAAAAATCACCATATTGCCGAGAGCTTAGGAAGCATGTTAGGATTGATTTTGCTTCAATTTGTGTGTGAACATAAGTTGATTAATTAAAGCATGATTAATTGTGTAAATTGGTATTTTGGAAATGTTGATTTAAAAATTAATTATGGCTAATACACTTTAATTGATTAAATTATAATATTTGGAATATTGGAATTTAATTAGTTGGGCTTAATTTGGAATTGGGTTAAAAATGTTGTATTTGGGCTTAATGGGCTTGGTTGGGCCAAGTTTGGTTTAGGTTAATTGGTTGGATCCAATTGGGCCTAAAACCATTTCCATAAAGTCCAAATATAATATATTGGGCCTTTATAATTTAATTGGGCCTAATGGGCCTAAATTGATTTTTAGCAAAATGTGATTCCTAATTGGGTTTTAGTTGCCAAAGTCCATGCCTTATAAATTAATTGAAAGCCTATTGGACTTTAATTAAATAGACATTGGGTGTTAATTGGGCTTTGAGACCCGTTTAGATTAGATTTAGAATCTAAGTCGCAAAGGCTCATTAATAAAGTGTTATTATTTAATTTGGAATTAAATAAAGAATTAATATTGAATACGAATTAAATTGGATTTAATATTGTAGTTTGATATAATTCAAGAATTCGTACTTTGAGTACTTATTCTTAAACGAGTTGGACTCGCGCAAATCATATCGTTGTTTGAACATTGGATGGTCATTAATCAAAGATTAATTAATTGGATTAGATTGATTGATAACATGCTTTGTGTGAATACATGGATGTGATGTATGAATAAAGTATATCGGATGTATATTAGATGGGTGAGGGCAATTTTGGAAATTGTTGTAATAAATTTAGAATTTATTAAATTGGACCTGCGTGTCCAGCCTATTACCTCTTGATTCTTTGTATTTCTCTTCTCACCTATTCCCCTCAATGTAAATAAGGTTTCTTTTGAAGTGTTATGTAATTGGGTAGAAGTAAGATTTGTGCTAGCGGAGAGAGGAGAGGAAATGGGAGATTTGTTCTAGGAACAAATGTTTTAAATATCCATCCGTATATCATTATTAATTTATTTACCGCGCCTTATTATGCTTTTAGAATGCATGCTTAAGGGGAATGATGAGACCTAATCAAAGATAATTAATTGGTTGCCAATTACGTGAAAAACCCTCAACAAATATTAAACGTTTTCCTTCCATTGAGTGATTCATTCTCAAGATCCAAGATTGGCATTGGTTTGTTGGCCAAAGTCAAGACCTTTGTCCATCGCGGATGTGTTTGAATCATGAAGGCTTTGTTCCATATCGTATGTCTTGTCCAAGTTGTGATTTGTTGGCCAAAGTCAAGATCACTTCTTGTCCATCGACATCGATTACGAAGCTTTCCAAAGTCAATGGGTCACGCTTAACTAGAATCATTAAGCTTGTTGTGCCAAAACCAAGGCTTAGTTGATTCAGAGGAAAAAGGTTAGGGAATATATCAGATATATTGACATATATTAGATATATGTTTCGGACTTGGATGTCCACCTACTGGATCTAGGAATTGGATGAGATCCAATTGATCTTAGAGATCTACCTAGTTAAGTTTATACAATTTGTTGGCCAAAGTCAAGATTGTGTGTTATTTAACGGGATCCTAGCCCACTAGGAAACTAGGTTTCCCGAGTACTCCACAGAGGGTTAGAGGCTCGCCTGAAAAATAGTGGGAGGCAAGTATTAAATTTCAATTTCATTTAGATACTTGCCAATACGCGCTCATTTCATTTTTCGTCATTAATTAATAAATATATTAGTTGGACTAATATTTAATTGTTGTTTTAAATTAAACAGTTGGACTGTAATCAAAAACTTCAATTTATAGTTGATTATATAATTGGATTATAGTAATCAATATATTTGAATTTAACCAATCAAATTATAGTTGATTATATAGTTAGACTATAGTAATCATTATATTCAATTGTACCCGAAATCATTGATTAGATAGTTGGACTATTGAAATCAATATAACTGAAAGATTAGCGTTTAGAACATAATCCTGGGAGAAAATGTCTTTAAACGGCTCTAATTTTCAGATTGGGAATAAAACCTTAGGATAGTCCTGGGAAATGAGAAGTTATTCTATTTGATAGAGAAACATCTCGGGACTGAGCTCGGAGTTGAGCAAATAGTGGAGCATGAGTTTTAGAAGACTCATGGTGATGATAACTTTAGTGCTCAATCTATTATGCTTACCACAATGACTCTTTAATTCCGTCGTCAGAATTAAGGATTAGATCCTTATACCATGATGTTGAAATTAAAGGATCTTTATAGATCTATTCTTAGATCTTAGAAGTACGAATTGTAAAAGAAGCTTTTTCGCTCGTGTATGTCAGATGGTACATCTTTGAGGACAAGGTGTCGCAGATGATTGCTGACATCGATCAGCTAGGTTAGCTGGGCATTACCTACGTGGCTGAGACTACCAAAGATTTGATATTATTGTCTCTACCCGAAAGCTAGGGTAGGTTCATAATGAACCAAAAGTAAACTCTTGGAGAGTTGTTAGCTATGCTCAAGGAAGCAAAGCCAGAGCTTCTAAAAGGGGGCAAAGGCAAAATCATCACAGTCTTCTAGGAAGACAACAGACATATCCCTAGATGTCTGCCTAAACTGTGGCAAATGGAGTCACTGAAGCATGACTGCCGTATGGACAAGGTAGACATGAAGGAAGTGTAGACGGGCAATGCACCGGCTTCATGTATGTTTGTTATAAACATGTCCACTGCTGGTTTTAAAATTGGATTTTAGATACTGGACGTGGTACATAAATATATGTACTGATGTGCGGGATCTGCTGATAAGTAGGACACTGACTTCAGTTGAGATCAACCTGTGAGTCGAAAATGGGACAACAGTCGCTGTTTTAACCGTGGAAACCTAACTTTAGGAACTACCCTTTGGGTATGTACTTAAATTAGGAAAATGTTATAATGTACCTAGTTTGACTAGAAACATTATCTCTATATCTAAGTTTAACCCGTTGCGGGTATACCTTTATATTCTAGAACACTAAGTGTTTTATTTTATAAAGATGATATTGAGATAAGCACATTATATGGGAATAACAGTATTTATATTTGAATATAAATGAATCTCAAACATATAGCATGACAAACAAATAGCTCAAATTGAATTAATCAGTTGAGACTTATCTGTGGCATTGATGTCTGTGACACATTAACAAGACTCGTATATCCACACTTCGAAGAGTGGGTACTAAGACGGATTTGATTCTAATCAAATGAAGTTTATGAATCTAGTTTATTAGGCAAAGTGCCTAAAATACCTTTTACTTGGTAAAAGTGTAAGTGCCACCGATCTGTAAGCCCTTGTTCATAGTGACGTAAGTGGGCCCACATCTAGCTAGGCTAGAGGTGGATATGAATACATTGTAACCTTTACGGATGTGGCATCGCGTTATGGTTATGTGTTTCTTTTGAAACACGAATCAAAAACTTTTGATAAATTCAAAGAGTTTCGACATGAAGTATAAAAAACAGACCGACAAGAGTATTAAAACATCACGATTGGATCGTGATGAAAATACTTAAGCAATAATTTTCTCGAATATTTGAAAGAGTATAGTATTCTTTCATAAAGGACTCCTCCGGAAGACCTCAATTTGACGGTGTGTCCGAACAGAGAAACCGAACTTTGAAGGACATGGTAAGGTTAATTATGAGTCGCTCTGAGCTAGCATTTTCCTTCTAGGGATATGCATTAAACAGTGCAATAATTATTTTGAATAAGGTTCCATGAAAATCTGTTGACAGACTTCATATTAGATATGAACAGGAAAGAAACCAGGTTTTCTCATTCCTGAAGATTTGGGAATGCTAGGCATATGTTGGATGATACCAAAATAAAACCCAAATCGGATAAGTGCCTAATTGTAGGTTATCCTAGGGTAGCCAAAGTATAGTACTTATACAACTCACAAGAGAACAATTTAATTGTTGCTCTTCATGCGATTTTCCTAAGAGGAATACCTATATGCAGTGGTAAGTGAGAGGAAAGTAAAACTCGATGAAAATCGGAGTAATACTGTTCCAGGCACCGATTCCTTAATGGAACATAAACAGTTCATCAGGGATGAAACTGTACCAATAATCTTCGAATACACAAGAACCGCGTAAGTCGGAGAGAGTCAGAAAACAACCTGAGAGATATGGGTTTCTGATCTCACCTCGTAAAGATGTCAATCTTATTGAGGAACACGAACCGGCTACGTATGAGGAAGTGATACAAGGTATCGACTCCCTATTATGGCAAAGTGCCATGATGTCTGAAATGGATTCCATGTATACCAACCAAGTTAGACACTGGTTGATGTACCGGAAGGCATTGTGCCTATTGGTACAATATGAGTCTTCAAGGAAGATAAACATGGATGGAAACATACAAACGTACAAAGCTAGGCTTGTAGCGGAAAGGTATCGTTATCAATATAGTGTCGATTACGACGAAAACCTTTTACTCGTTGCCATGATTAAATACATTTGGATAATGCTTGCTAATGCGACATGTTTCATTTATGAAATGTGGCATCTGAACGTCAGAATCGCTTTCCTTAAACGAAAACCTTTTGGAGGATGTTTACAACATCCTGACGGTTTTATCGTACCAAAATATGCAAACAAGGTTTTCAAGTTAATTCGATCCATTTATGGATTGAAGCAAGCATTACGTTCTTGGAACTAGCATTTTGATGTAATCATAATGGTATATGATTTAATTCAAAATGAAGATAATTCTTGTGTATATAAGGAGGTTAGTGGGAGCGCACTGACAGTGATTGTCCTATATAATAATGATATATCATTTCTTGGAAATGACATTCCCATATTACAATCGGTGAAAGCTTGGCTTTCATGAAAATTCTCCGTAGAATACTTGGAGAGAGACAACTTTTATTCTAGAATAAGATCTACTGGGATAGATCTAAAAGTTGTTGGCACTCTCCGAGGACTTTCGTACATTTGAAAGATGTACGAGACTTGGTGTCTCATATGCTTTGAGCATATGGAGTCACAATCAGGCCAATCCAAGTGATAGTCACTGGATTGATGTTGAGAACATCCTTAGGTATCTTAGATGATCTAAGGATACTTTCTTAAGCTATGGAGGTGGAGAACTTGAAGTGACTGGGTTCACCGTTGCAAGTTTCCAAATCGACAAAGATGATTGTAAGTCGCAATAAGGGTACTATATAGTTTGAATAACGGAACAATGAGCTGGAAATCTTCCAAGCAAGATACTGTTGCCGAATGAACAACAAAAGCGGAATATTGCTGCAACTATGGTAGCGAATAGAAGCAATTTTGGATCTATAAAATTCCTATTTAGATTAGGAGTACTTCTGTTAGCAGCTGAGCTAGGCTACAACACAGGCTAAAGAATCAATGGTCTCATCAACGATCCAAGTATATACTTCAACTAATTCATCTGATTCGTTCGGATCATACATCGTGGCAATGTGATGATCGAATAAATCACATTAGATGATAACAATGCAAATCCTCTGATGAAAGTTGTTTCTCAGCAGAAGTTTGAGCGAACCGTACATAGTTCAAGTATAGGACACTTGAGTGATTGGCTATGGGCCAAGTGGGAGATTGTTGGACAATTATGACCCACAACATCACTATTTGTATAGAACATGGTGTTGTTGTATAAATTAACTATGTGACAAAGGAAATTGCTCTTTTATCATTTGTAATTGGATTACCGGGATATATAAATGATAAAAGTCCATATGATTAGTACCAGATTATTAAGATATGAGACAGTATTAATCCACTAAGGTTTAATCATTAAAATATCCCTAGTCGTAGTATTATCGAGATTGGACATCGATAATGCGAAATAGAGTAGTATTGCAGTTGTGCACGTTGTGGGAGCATAACGACATAGTTCTCATATATTTAAGTATTGGATACTTATGCAAGTGTGATAGCCGGTTGTGTTTACCGATGGTACGAAAACAGCTTCGATCTAGATAGACCCCTCAGAATACCATTGGTAGTATGACTATGTGTCTATGGAAGTCCGAATTGTTGGACAATTATGACCCATAACATCACTATTTGTACAGATCATGGTGTTGTTGTACAAATTAACTATGTGACAAAGGAAATTGCTCTTTTATCATTTGTAATTAGATTACCAAGATATATAAATGATCAAAGGTCCTTATATTAGTTTCGGACTGAGATGATATGAGACAGTATCAATCCACGAAGGCTTAATCGTTAAATATCCCTAGTCGTAGTATTATCGAGATTGGACATCGATAATGCGGAATAGACTAGTATTACACATGTGCGTGTTGTGGGAGCATAACGACATAGTTCTCATATATTTGGGTATAGGATACTCATGCAAGTGTAATAGGAGGTTGTGTTTACCGATGGTACGGAAACAGCTTCTCTCTGGATAGACCCTTCGGAATTCCATTGGTAGTATGACTATATGTCTATGGAAGTCCGAATCAGGGTAGGTGTATTTGGTTTTAACCTGAGACTTGCACCGCTAATACTTGCGATAATCAATATACTTTGGTTTTGGTCATCCAGGCTTTAAAAGGTTCTGTGTACGCCTCTTTCTGGTATATTGAGAATCGTAGTGTATTGGGTGTGATGTCAAGTTGGAAGTATCACTCCAGTCATAGTGGAGATGATGATCACGTAGGATACGAAACTGGTGTTCTTTTATGCTGCAGCTATCGGGATATTATGACTAGGTCATATTTATCCGATTATAGAGACTAGTTACCAGATATCCGATACGGGGCATACACAATTCCAGCCCCAGGCCTAGATTAATTTAGAATTAATTCGCTAGCAACATGAATAGTAATTTTGTTAGGCATAATTATTTAATTAAATTTGATTTAATTACGTCGCAATGGAAAATTCGTTAATTCGGAATTAGCGAACCCGAGTCCGGGAGTGTTTACGGGCCACTCGCATTTTGAATTCAAGTGCGGCCCACAAGTCACATCAAGCGTCACATCTTTAGTCATTCAAGTGATGGATGTCTTGTCACTTTGAGTGATGTGATGTCATTCACTATTCATGAGTGATGTGGGGTGGTTTGAAGGCTTTATTGCCTGTACTTTTTGACTTTGGTTTTTGGAAAACCAAATACACAAAACCCATCTCATTTTTCCTCACTTCTTCCCATCTCCCTCACATTCGGCCAAGGGCCAAAAACTCTCTCTTCCATTTCCTTCAAGTCGTGAGCTTCACAAGGGGAAATAGAAATTTTGTGGAAAAATTTCATGATTGCTAGCACACATTAGGAGTCATCCAAAGGTGATAGGAAACAAACCCTTGAGCATGGAATCATCATTCAAAGCTTGGAGCTTGGAGCCATCAATGGAGGGCTGCGGAAATCAAAGGAGCAAAAAATTAGAGCTTTTCCGTGAGCACCTTGGAGGAAAAGCTTGAAGAATTTTGTTGTTCTCGCATCGCAAAAGCCGATCATGTAAGTATGATTCGCCATACTTCTTTATGTATTCACACAATTTTCATAATGCTTGAATGATTGGGACCATAGTAGAAACCCAACAGTGGTATCAGAGCCTTGTTAAGCATGGAATTGGAATTAGGTAAAATTGGGTAAAAAGGATTTGAGCATGTTTTTGATGAAATTGATTGTTGATATATGCTTGAATGATGGTAACATGGGTTATGCATGATCAATTGATTGAGAAAATTGGATTGGATCAATTTTCCCGAAATCATGGCTTGGCCGAATGTGGATGTGCCCTAATGTCATGGTATTTTTTTTTTTTGAATCATTGGATGAGTTTGAAAGATGGGGGAAATGTAATTGAGATTTAATTGGATTGAATTTGGAATTGGACAAAATCCATATTGCCGTGATTAGTAGCATGGAAAATGATTGATTTTTTGATTCAATTGTGTTGGACATAGTTGATGATGATAAGCATAATTAATTGAGTAAATTGGTGTTTTGAAATGTTAATTTGGTTAATTAATCATGGCTATACACTTTAATTAATTTAATTGTGAAATTTTGAATTTTGTGATTTAATTAATGGGCTTATTTGGAATTGGGCTTGAAAAGTTGTATTTGGGCTTAATGGGCTTGGTTGGGCCAAGTTTGTTTAGGCAAATTGGTTAGATCCATTGGGCCCAAAACCATATCCATAAAGTCCAAATATAATTAAATGGACCTTTAATTTTAATTGGGCCTAATGGGCCTAAATTGGTTTATTGGCAAATAAGGGTGATTCCCTAAATGGGCTTTGGTATTTGGGTTTGACCTATATTGACCAAAGTCCACGCCTTAGAAATTGATTGAAAGCCCATTGGACTTTAATTAAATTGACATTGGATGTTAGTTAGGCTTTGAACCCGTAACGATTAGATTTGGAATCTAAGTCGTAAAGGCACATTAAAAAGTATAATTAATTAATTTGGAATTAAATATAGAATTAGTATTAAATACAAATTAAATTGGATTTAATGTTGTAGTTTAATATAATTCAAGAATTCATACTTTGAGTACTTATTCTTAAAATGAGTCCGACTCGCGCAAAATCAAATCGTTGTTTGAACATTAGATGGTCATTAATTTCAGATTAATTAATTGGATTAGATTGATTGATAACATGCTTGTCTGAATACATGGATGCGATGTATGAATAATGTATATCAGATGGATATTAGATGGGTGAGGGCAATTTTGGAAATTGTTGTAATAAATTTAGAATTTATAAATTGGACCTGCGTGTCCAGCCTATTACCTCTTGACTCTTTGTATTTCTCTTCTCACCTATTCCCCTCAATGTAAATGAGGTTTCTTTAGAAGTGTTATGTAATTGGGTAGAAGTAAGATTTGTGCTAGCGGAGAGAGGAATGGAGAGATTTGTTATAGGAACAATGTGTTTAAATATCCATCCGCATATTAGTATTATTATTTTATTTATACGCGCCTTATTATGTTTTTAGAAGTGCATAATTAAGGGTGTATGATGATGAGACCTAACAAAGATAATTAATTGGTTCCCAATTACGCGAAAAACCCTCAATACATATTAAGAGTTTTTCCTTCCATTGAGTGATTCTTACTCAAGATCCAAGATTGACACTGGTTTGTTGGCCAAAGTCAAGACCTTTGTCCATCGCGAATGTGTTTGAATCATGAAGGCTTTGTTCCATATCGGTGTCTTGTCCAAGTTGTGATTTGTTGGCCAAAGTCAAGATCACTTCTTGTCCATCGACATCGATTACGAAGCTTTCCAAAGTCAATGGGTTCCGTTTAACTGGGATCATTAAGTTTGTTGTGCCAAAGCCAAGGCTTATTGATTCAGAGGAAAAAGGTTAGGGAATATATTGGATATATTGGCATATATAAGATATATGTTTCGGACTTGGATGTCCACCTACTGGATCTAGGAATTGGATGGGATCCAATTGATCTTAGAGATCTACCTAGTTAATTATCATACAATTTATTGGCCAAAGTCAAGATTGTGTGTTATTTAACGGGATCCTAGCCCACTAGGAAACAAGGTTTCCCGAGTACTCCACAGAGGGTTAGAGGCTCACCGAAAAATAGTGGGAGGCAAGTATTAAATTTGCAATATCGTTTAGTTACTTGCCAATACGCGCTTATTTCAAATTTTTCGTCAAATAAATAATATATTAGTTGGACTAATATTTAATCGTTGTTTTAATAAACATTTAGACTGTATTCAAACTACTTCATTATAGTTGATTATATAATTGGATTATAGTAATCAATATATTTGAATTAAACCAATCAAATTATAGTTGATTATATAGTTAGACTATAGTAATCATTATAATCAATAGTACCTAAAATCGTTGATTGGATAGTTGGACTATAGCAATTAAGATAAATGAAAGATTAGTGTTTAAAACATAATCCTGGGAGAAAATGTTTTTTAAACGGCTTTAATTTTCAGAGTGGGAATAAAATCTCAGGATAGTCCTAGGGACCGAGAAGTTACTTTATTTGATAGAGTGACGTCTCGAGCCTAAGCCTGGAGTTGAGCAAATAGTAGAACATGATATTTGGAATATTCATGTGATGATAACTTTAGTGCTTAATCCGTTATGCTTGCCGCAAAGACTCCTTAATTTCTTAGTCAGAACTAAGGATTGTATGATATTGAAATTGAAGGATCTTCATAGATCTATTCTTAGATCTTAGAAGTAAAAATTGCAATAGAAAACTCTTGGAGAGTTAATGGCTATACTCAAGGAGACAAAGCCAGAGTTTGCATTAGGGCAAGAAGTGCAAGACGCATCTTACTTCGACATCCCGGAAGACCAAGGCTTGGCAAAGGATTCGGGGTGGTGTGGAAAAGAGGCAAAGGCAAAATCATTATAATCTTCTGGGAAGACATATGACATATCCCAAAATGTCTGCCTAAACTATGGCAAACGGGGTCACTGGAAGTGTGACTGCCGTATGGACAAGGCAGACATGAAGGAATTGAAGACGGGCAAGGCTCCGACTTCAAATATGTTTGTCATCAACATGTTCACTACTAGTATTAAAATTGGATTTTGATTTTAGATACTGGTGCGGTACATAAATATGTACTGGTGTGCAGTATTGCTGATTAGCAGGACACTGACTTCATTTGAGATTATCTGCGAGTCGAAAACGGGACGACAATCGCTTGTTTAACCGTAGAAACCTAAGTTTATGAACTACCCTCGGGTATGTTACTTAAATTAGGAAACTGTTAGAATGTAACTAGTTTGACTAGAACATTATCTCTATATCAGGGTTAACCCGTTGCGGGTATACCTTTATATTCTAGAACACTAAAGTGTTTTATTTTATAAATATGATATTGAGAAAAACACATTAGATGTAAATAACAGTATTTATATTTTGAATATAAATAAATCTCAAACGTATAACGGACAAACAAACAGCTCAAACTGATTTAATCAGATGAGACTTATTTGTGGCATTGTTGTCTGGGACACAATTAACAAGACTCGTATATCCACACTTTCGAAGAGTGGATACTAGGACAGATTTGATTCTATTCAAATAATGTATACGAATTTAGTTTATTAGGCAAAGTGCCTGAAATACCTTTTACTTGGTAAAAGTGCAAATGCCACCGATCTGTTAGCCCTCGTTCATAGTGACGTAAGTGGCCCATGTCTAGCTAGGCTAGATATGGATATGAATACTTCGAAACCTTTACGGATGTGGCATCAAGTTATAGTTATGTGTTTCTTGTGAAACACTGATCAGAAACTTTTGATGAATTCAAAGAGTTTCGACACGAAGTAAACAGACAGACCGGCTAAAGTATTAAAACCATCACAGTTAGAACATGATGGAAAATACTTAAGCAATAAGTTTCTCAAATACTTGAAAGAGTATAGTATTCTTTCAAAGAGGATTCCTCCCGGAACACGTCAATTTGACGGTGTGTCCAAACAGAGAAACCAAATTTTGTTAGACATGATAAGGTTAATTATGAGTCACTCTGAGCTACCATTTTCCTTCAAGGGATACGCATTATACAGTGCAATACTTATTTTGAATAAGGTTCCATGAAAATCTGTTTGACAGACTTCATATTAGATATGAACAGGAAAGAAACTGGGTTTTCTCATTCCTGAAGATTTGGGAATGCTAGGCATATGTTTGGATGATACCAAACTAGAACCCAAATCGGATAAGTGCCTAATTTGTAGGTTATCCAAGGGTAACCAAAGTATTGTACTTATACAACTCACATGAGAACAATTTAATTGTTGCTCACCATGCGATTTTCCTAAGAGGAATACCGCTATGCAGTGGTAAGTGGGAGGAAAGTAAAACTCGATGAAAATCAGAGTAATACTGTTCCAGGCACTGAGTCCTTAATGGAACACAGATAGTTCATCAATGATGAAACTATACCAATAATCTTAAAATACACAAGAACCGCGCAAGTCGGAGAGAGTCATAAAACAACATTGGGTATGGGTTTCTGATCTCACCTCACAAAGATGTCAATCTTATTGAGGAACACGAACTGACTACGTATGAAGAAGTGATACAAGGTATCGACTCCCTATTATGGCAAAGTGTCATGATGTCCGAAATGGATTCCATGTATACCAACCAAGTTTGGACATTGGTTGTTGTACCAGAAGGCATTGTGCCTATTAGTACTATATAAGTCTTCAAGGAAGACATACATGGATGGCAATATCCGAACATACAAAGCTATGCTTGTAGCGAAAAGGTATCGTTATCAATATTGTGTCGATTACGAAGAAAATTTTTACTTGTTGCCCTGGTTAAATCCATTTGGATAATGCTTGCTAATGCTGCATGTTTCATTTATGAAATATGGCAGCTGAACGTCAAAATCGTTTTCCTTAAATGGAAACCTTTTCGAGGATATTTATAAACATCCTGACGTTTTTCGTACCAAAATGAGGCAAACAAGGTTTATAAGTTAATTCGATCCATTTATGGATTGAAGCAAGCATTGCGTTTTGGAATTATCGTTTTGATGTAATCATAATGTTATGATGATAATTCAAAACGAAAATGATTCTTATGTATATAAGGAGGTTAGTGGGAGCGCAACTGACAGTGATTGTCCTAAAAATGATGATATGTCATTTCTTGGAAATGATATTCCCATAAAATAATCGGTGTGAAAGCTTGGATTTCATGAAAAATTCTCCGTAGAATTCTTTGGAGAGACAACCTTTATTCTAGGAATAAGGATCTACTGGTAGATCTAAAAGTTGTTGGCACTCTCGAGAACTCGTACATTGAAATATATGTACTCGACCTGGTGTCTCATATGCTTTGAGCATATGGAGTCATAATCAGGCCAATCCAAGTGATAGTCACTGGATTGAAGTTAAGAACATCCTTTAGTATCTTAGATGAACTAAGGATGCTTTATTATACTATGGAGAAGGAGAACTTGAAGTGACTGGTTCACTGCTGCAAGTTTCCTAACCGATTAAAAACGACTATAAGTCATAATAAAGGTACTATATAGTTTGAATAACGGAACAGTGAGCTGGAAATCTTCCAAGCAAGATACTGTTGCCGAATAAACCAACAAAAGTGGAATATTGCTGCAGCTGAGGTAGCAATAGAAGCCTTTTGGATCGATAATAATCCTAATTAGATTAGGAGTAGTTCTGTTAGCAGCTGAGATAGGCTACAACACACAGGCTAAAGAATTAATGGTCTCATCAACGATCTAGATATATACTTCAATATTTATCTGATTCGTTCGGATCATACATCGTGGCGATTGATGATCGAATAAATCGCATCAAATGATAACACTGCAAATCCGCTGATGAAAGCATTTTCTCAGCAGAAGTTTGAGCGAACCGTACATAGTTCGGTGTAGGAGACACTTGAGTGATTGGTTATAGGCCAAGTGGGAGATTGTTGGAAAATTATGACCCATAGCATCACTATTTGTACAGATCATGGTGTTGTTGTATAAATTAACTATGTGACAAAGGAAATTGCTCTTTTATCATTTGTAATTAGATTACCAAGATATATAAATGATAAAGGTCCTATGAATAGTTCCGATTGAGATGATATGAGACAGTACAATCCACGAAGGTTTAATCATTAAATACCCTAGTCGTAGTATTATCGAGATTGGACATCGATAATGCAGAATAGACTAGTATTACACTTATGCGCGTTGTGAGAGCATAACGGCATAGTTCTCATATATTTGGGTATAAGATACTCATGCAAGTGTAATAGGAGGTTGTGTTTACCGATGGTACGAAAACAGCTTCTCTCTGATAGACCCCTCGGAATTCCATTGGTAGTATGTCTATGTGTCTATGGTAGTCCGAATCAGGGTAGGTGTATTTGGTCTTAAACTGTGACTTGCACCGTTAATACTTGCGACAATCAATGTACTTTGGTTTGGTCGTCGAGGGCTTTAACAGGTTCTGTGTACGCCTCTTCTGGGTATATTGAGAATCGTAGTGTATTGGGTGTGATGTCAAGATGGAAGTATCACTCCAGTCATATGGAGATGATGATCACGTAGGATACGGAACTGGTGCTCTTTTATGCTGCAGCTATCGGGATATTATGACTAGTCATGTTTATCCGATTATAAAGACTAGTTACCATAGATCCAATATGTGCTTCGTACGGGGCAGACACAATTCCAGCCCCAGGCCTAGCATGTGAGATCCGATACTGGATCGTAATACGTAATACTACGTATACTACGCCTGATAAAGATTATATATTCCTTTAAGAATATTTCTGGAAAATTGGGTAGGCACAGTGCTTTGCTAGAAGCCAACCATGCCTTGTAAATTGGTAAAAACGTAGTACTAGGTACGTACGTTTTCGGATAGTCCAATGACCGATTTACTGCCAAGATATCCGGGATCACATGGGTCGCTTCCCGAAGATTCACCGATGACGTATGACTCGCACTTTATTAATCTGGGATTAATTATAAGAGAGAGAAAATTAATATAGGATTAATTACGGAGATTTTATCTGGGATAAATATTATTTAAAGAGTGAGAAACGATTAATTTAGAATTAATCGATAAGATAATATATTCGATATATTATACGAAATTGGATTTCGACGCGGAGTTAAAATTAGATTTTAATTCGGGCGAACGAGTTAATTTAGAATTAATTCACTAGCGACGTGAATAGTAATTTTGCTAAGCATAATTATTTAATTACATTTGATTTAATTACGTCGCAA
This sequence comes from Zanthoxylum bungeanum, assembly GCA_019454045.1. Lineage (NCBI taxonomy): Eukaryota > Viridiplantae > Streptophyta > Magnoliopsida > Sapindales > Rutaceae > Zanthoxylum > Zanthoxylum bungeanum. Next base: position 14,726 of record SKCR01026817.1, on the reverse strand, counting down.
CGGAAAATTCGTTAATTCAGAATTAGCGAACCCGAGCCCGGGAGTGTTTGCGGGCCCACTCGCATTTCGAATTCAAGTGCGGCCCACAAGTCACATCAAGCGTCACATCTTTAGTCATTCAAGTGATGGATGTCTTATCACTTTGAGTGATGTGACGTCAGTCGCTATTCATGAGTGATGTGGGTGGTTGAAAGGCTTAATTGCCTTGTACTTTTTGACTTTGGTTTTTGGTATTAGTTTTTGGAAAACCAAATACACAAAACCCATCTCATTTTTCCTCACTTCTCTCGTCTCCCTCACATTCGACCAAGGGCTAAAAACTCTCTCTACCATTTCCTTTAATGTCGTGAGCTTCACCAAGGGGAAATAGAAATATTGTGGCAAAATTTCAAGAGTGCTAGCACACATTAGGAGTCATCCAAAGGTGATAGGGAAACAAACCCTTGAGCATGGAATCATCATTCAAAGCTTGGAGCTTGGAGACCATCCATGGAGGGCTTGACCGGAAATCAAAGGAGCAAAAAATTAGAGCTTTTCCGTGAGCACCTTGGAGGAAAAGCTTGAAGAATTTTTGTTGTTCCTCGCATCGCAAATACCGATCATTGTAAGTATGATTCCGCCATACTTCTTTATTGTATTCACATATCCATAATGCTTGAATGATCTTGGGACTATAGTAGAAACCCAAACGAATCAGGGTAGGTGTATTTGGTCTTAACCTGATACTTACATCGCTAATACTTGTGACAATCAATATACTTTGGTTTTGGTCGTCATGGGCTTTAACAGGTTCTGTGTACACCTCTTCTGGGTATATTGAGAATCGTAGTGTATTGGGTGTGATGTCAAGATGGAAGTATCACTTTAGTCATATGGAGATGATGATCACACAGGATACGGAACTAGTACTCTTTAGTATTGCAGTCATCGGGATAATATGACTACGTCATGCTTATTCGATTATAGAGACTAGTTACCAGAGATCCGATATATGCTTCATACGGGGCAGACATAATTCCAGCCCCAGGCCTTACATGTGACATCCGATACTGGATCGCAATCGCAATACAAAGTATACTACGGCTGACAAAGATTAAATATTCCTTTAAGAATATTTATGGAGAATTGGGTAGGCACGGTGCTTTGCTAGAAGCCAACCATGTCTTGTAAATCGATAAAAACGTAGTATGAGGTACGTACGTGTTCGGATAGTCCGACGACCGGATTTACTGCCAACATATCCAGGGATCTCATGGGTCGCTTCCCGAAGATTCACCGATGACGTATGACTCGAACATAATTAATCTGGGATTAATTATAAGAGAGAGAAAATTAATCTAGGATTAATTACGGAGAATTTTATCTGGGATAAAATACTATTTGAAGAGAGAGAACAATTAATTTGGAATTAATCGATAAATTAATATATTCGATATATTAAACGAAATTAGATTTCGACGCGGAATTAAAATTAGATTTTAATTCGGGCAAACGAGTTAATTTGGAATTAATTCGCTAGCGACATGAATAGTAATTTTACAATGCATAATTATTTAATTAAATTTGATTTACTTACGTCGCAACGGAAAATTCGTTAATTCGGAATTAGGGAACCCGAGCCCGGGATGTGTTGCGGGCCCACTCGGATTTTGAATCAAGTGGGGCCCACAAGTCACATCACATGTCACATCACTTGTCTTTATCATCACTTTTTGGTGATGGATTTAGGTGAAGTGGGTGATGATGTGTAGATAACTTGTAAAACATATTTTCTAAAGTTGAAAGACATATACAATCTTTGGTATATCTTTAATTTTGGTTTTGGAAATCAAATAACAGAACTTTCATTTTCTCTCTCTTCTTCCTCATTTCACGCCCAAAGTGAAAATTTCCTCTCTTCTCTTGGCTTGCCGAGAGTCACTCAAGGATAAAGGGAAAATTTTGTTGCAAAATTTTCCAATTCTAGCACATAAAGAAGTCATTCAAAGGTGATAGGGAAACCAATCCTTGAGCTTGGAATCAACACTCAAAGCTTGGAGCTTGAAGATCAACACAAGGAGCTTGGCCGAATTCCATGGAGGAAAATTTTTATTTTCAAAGCATCCAAAATCCGATCAAAGTGAGTATTTTCTGAATTCTTACTTTGTTGTATTCACATGTTTCATTGCTTAATTGATCTTGGTTTGACCTAGAAAACCCAACAATTGAAAGAAAAGAAGTGTGAAATTTTGTTGCAAAATTTCAAAGAGCTAGCACTCATCAAAGGAATCATACAAGGTGTTAGGGAAACCAACTTGAGAGCTTGGGATCACAAGACAAAGCTTGGAGCATGGACTTTCCTCTTGGCCGAATACTCAAAGCTTCTTGGAGAAAATTTTTATTGTTTGACGCATCCATAAGCCGATCAATGTAAGTGTGTTTCCGCCACCCTTCTTTGATTATTCATTCACATTTTATGCTTATTTTGATCTTGGGACTAAACCTAGAAACCCAACAATGGTATCTCTTAGCCAATTTGAGCATGAAATGAATTAGGGTAAAATTTGGGAAAATCAATTTGAGCATGATTTGATAAAATTGATTGATTGAGTATGCTTGAATGATGATGTATTGAAGTTATATATGACCAATTTCTTGAAAAATTGATTGGATCAATTTTTTGCCCAATACATGGCTTGGCCGAATGTAGAGATTACCTTATAGTCATGGTATTTTTTGTTTCTTTGATCATTGGATGACTTGAAACAATTAGGTAATGTTGATTTAAAATTCAATCGGATTGAAAAACGAAATCGGACAAAATAACCCTACAATGCCGTGAGCTATCTAGCATGTAATGACTTGATTTTTTGATTAAAAATGTTGGACATAAGTTGAACAAATGAATACATAATTAATTGATTAAATTTGTATTTTTGAAATATTAATTTGGATAATTAATTTATGTATTACACTTTGGTTAATTGAATTATAAAATTTGATTAATTGGGCTTGATTTTGAATTGGGCTTATAATTGTTGTATTTGGGCATAATGGGCTTGGTTGGGCCAAGTTGGTTTAGGCTAATTGGATTAGATCCAAATTGGGCCTAAATCATTCCATTAAGTCCAAATATAACAAATGGGCTTTAAAATTTTAATTGGGCCTTATGGGCCGAAATTGGTTTCTTGGCAAATGAGGGTGATTCCTTAATTGGGCTTGGTAATTGGGTTTGACCCATATTGACCAAAGCCCATGCCTTATGAAATCAATTGAAAGCCGATCGGACTTTAATTAAACAACATTGGATGTTAGTTGGGCTTTAAGACCCGATTAGATTAGATTTGGAATCTAAGTCGTTAAAGCGCATTAAAAAGTGTAGTTATTTAATTTGGAATTAAATAAATGAATTAGTATTGAATACGAATTAAATTAGATTTAACGAGTAGTTCGATATAATTCAAGAATTCGTACTTTGAGTACTTATTCTCAAACGAGTTGGACTCGCGCAAAATCAAATCGTTGTTTGAACATGGGATGATCACATAATTCAAAGATTAATTAATTAGATTAGATTGATTGAATTGCATTCTATGAATGAATACATGGATGTGTTGAATGAATAGCGTATATCGGATGGATATTAGAAGGGAAATGGCAATTTTGGAAATTGTTGTAAATTTAGAATTTATTAAATTAGACCTGCGTGTCCAGCCTTATCTCTCATTATTTCTTTGTATTCTCTTCTCACCTAATTCCCCTCAATGTAATGAGGTTTCTATTATTGTATTATGTAATTGGGTAGAAGTAGAATAGTTCTAGGAACAAGTTGTTAAATATCCATCCGCATATCGTTATTAATTTACTTTCGCGCCTTATTATGCTTTTAGAATGCATGCTTAAGGGTGTATGATGAGACCTAACAAAGATAATAAATTGGTTGCCAATTTACGCGAAAAACCCTCAAAACATATTAAACGATATTTCCTTCCATTGAGTGATTCTTACTCAAGATCCAAAATTGTACTGGTTTGTTGGCCAAAGTCAAGACCTTTATCAATTGCAGATGTGTTTGAATCATGAAAGCTTTGTTCCATATAGGTGTCTTTTCCAAGTTGTGATTTGTTGGCCAAAGTCAAGATCACTTCTTGTCCATCGACATTGATTACGAAGCTTTCCAACGTCAATGAGTCCCACTTAACTGGAATCATTAAACTTGTTGTGCCAAAGCCAAGGCTTAGATGATTTAGAGGAAAAGGTTAGGAAAATATATTGGATATATTGGCATAAATATTGTATATATGTTTCGGACTTGGAGGTCCACCTACCGGATCTAGGAATTGGATGAGATCCAATTGATCTTCGAGATCTACCTAGTTAAATATCATACAGCTTATTGGCCAAAGTCAAGGTTGTGTGTTATTTAACGGGATCCTAGCCCACTAGGAAACTGGGTTTCCCGAGTACTCGACAGAGGGTTAGAGGCTCGCCGAAAAATAGTGGGAGAATAGTATTGAATTTGCAATTTCGTTCAAATACTTAGCTTTACGCGCTTTCAAATATTTCGTCAAAATTATTTTATTAGTTGGACTAATATAATGTTATTTTTTTTGTAACAGTTTGACTGTACCCTACATTGTTAATTGGATAATTAGATTATCGCATTTAAAATGACCGGAAAGAGTAGTGTCCGTGACATAATCATGGGAGAAAATGTCTTCAACGGCACTAATTTCTTCGATTGGGAACTGAATCTAATGATAGTCCTTGGATCCGAGAGGCTGCTATATACTATAGAGACACCTCTTGGGTCTAAGCCCAGATCTGATCAGTTGCTCGAGCTAGATCTTTGGAAGACACATAGTGATGACAACGCAACTGCTCAATCTATCATGCTTGCTGCTATGACTCAGCAATTCCGTCGACAGAACAAGGGATTGGATCCCTATAACATGTTGGCGAAATTACATGATCTGCACCGATCTAACCTTAGATCGCAAAGATATTAGTTACAGAAGAAGCTCTTCTATGCTCGGATGTCGGATGGTACATCTGTTGAACATCACGTGACACATATGATTGCCGATATTGAGCAGCTTTGACAAATGGGGATTGTCTTTGAGATAGAGACCTCTATAGATTTGATCTTTCAGTCTCTCCCCGACACTTGGAGTGGGTTCATCATGAACTACAATATGATGAACCAAGACCAGAATCTTGGAGAGCTGGTGTCCACGCTACGTGAGGCAGAAAATGAACTTCTTAAGGGCAAGAAGCGCGAGGCACACTTCGCTTCTACATCTCGGACTCCGAGGGCTGGGCCCAAGGCGACTGGAGGTATCAAGAAGGAGAAGAAAAAGAAGGGCAAAGTAAAAGCTTCAAAGGCTTCTGGGAAGCCTAAGGACAAATCTCAGGATGTATGCCTCCAGTGCGGGAAGCGGGGTCACTGGAAGCGTGACTACCGCGAGTACAAGGCGCTCCAGAAGAAGATAAAGGCGGGCAAGGCACCGGCCTCAGGTATGTTTGTTATAGAAATAAACATGACTACTTCTAGTTTTAAAAATTGGATTTTTGATTCTGGTTGTGGTACTCACATTTGTACTGATGTGCAGAATCTGTGGATTAGCAGGAAACTGGCGTTAGGAGAGATTGACCTGTGTGTTGGAAATGGGACATCTGTCGCTGTTTTGGCCGTTGGCACTTTTGTTTTGGAACTGCCCTCAGGGCATGTACTTGAACTAATAGACTGTTATTATGTACCTAGTTTGACTATGAATATTATTTCTGTATCTATGTTAACCCAATGTGGGTATACTTTTGTATTTCGAAACACTGGGTGTTTTATGTATAAAATGATATAGAAATTTGCACTGCTGTTGTAAATAATGGTCTTTATATTTTGAATATAAACCAATCTCAAAATGTAACAAACAAAAGGCTTAAAGTAAGTCATAAAGATGAAACTTATATGTGGCATTGTCGTCTGGGACACATAAATAAGACTCGCATATCCACACTTTTGAAGAGTGGTGTAGGACACAGAAATCGGCGACGCTGTTCTAGGCTCACGGCCTAGTTGGGAGTATGGAGTAGTCCGCGTGGGACTAAACCGGAAATAACATGGAGTCGCCACCCGGTGTGAACCGAGAAAATATGGTTTAAGGCCGCACTCACCCTTCGCAAGGGAAGACCTCAAACCGTTGGGTTCGGAATGGTCCATTACTTATGTCACTTGTAACGATATGATTTGTGCAATAAACTAACCGAATCTACTCAACATGTATGATCAAAGGTAACGTAGATCTAGTCCCCATTCATCAAAACAAATCCTATGACTAAGTTCGCATGCATTGAAAATAAGTCATTATAACGGCAAGCATTTAGCACCACACAACGAGCATGTTGAATCCTTGAACACGAAGAACAAATAAACAACCATTTAAACATAAACGTAAACTAAGTTCCTAATGCGAAATCAAATAATTAAATCATGCATAAATAAATAACATAATCATACTTAAAAAATAAACAATATTCTAGACTAAATCATGCTCAAATACAAAGTTTGGATGAAACGAAATACGCGTGTCTCTCAAGTGGCACGTGGTATTGTATCCCGAGTGCAGACCGCACTACCGTCCATTCGGATTCGGCTACGGAATTTACGCCCGGGTTTCTATCCGATATACCATAAAAGAGAACACGCATTCCGCTCATTCGGAAATCACATCATGCATCAACAAACGACTCTCATGCGATAATATATTAAAATAAATAAAAGAAACGAAAGATGATAAATAAATAAGGTACCCTCAGGTCTAACCTCTTTTGTCGTCTCTCGAAAGCGCGTTACACGGCCGTCGGAAGGGTTGATGTTCCGTAACTTTTTTTCCTCGTTGTTTCGCTGTTTGGGCTGCTGTTTTCAATCCATTTCGCTGTTGTTTCTGGTCACGTTTTCAGTGGTAAGGATGCAGTTTTCCTGGACTGTTTGTGGCAGTTTTCTGGGCAGTTTTTCTGGGCCGTTTTCGGCAGTTTTAGCATATGTTTTGCAAGGGTTGTATGCAACTATAAAGGGGCTGTTGACGTGTTGGTGGGCTGCAACGTGTGGAGCAGGCTCGTGGAGGCAAATTGCGTGAGTGGGTTGCCGAGAGTGGATGGAGAGAGGTGAGGGGCCGATGGAGGTTCTAGAGAGAGAAAGGGCGTACATGGGTTTATTTGTTTGAGAGATACGTGAGATGCATGGGAAAGAAGAGATAAGGGTCCCCCTTTGGTGAAGGGTTCTTTTTATAGGCAAATGGATGGGGACTTTCCTTGTTGGAGAAGGAGAATGATTTGTACATTAAAGGGAATATCTTTTAATTATTGTGTGATAAGGGAAATCTTTTAATTAGGGAAGTGTTTTGATTTAATTTGATTTATTCTTTTTTAGTTAAGGATATGATTTGGTTTAATTAGGCAAGGGATCCATGGGATTTATTTAATTTAGGAAGGGGATTTGGCTTGATTTATGCATGTGTTTAATGTGATTTTTGTTATTTGGGAATATGTTTGGGCATGTAGCTTAGGGTATTGTTTGGGCATGACTTTGGTCCATTTGGTGGGCTTGGGTGTTTGGTTTAATGATGTGTGGGCTTGGTGAGTGGTTTATGGGGTTTTGGGCTAAAGATGTGTTTTGAAACGGAGGTCCAACAAGCAAACCCGAAGCTAATCCAACGAGTTAAATCCAACAATGATGTCAATTCTTGACTTTTCCTTTCCGACGTCCGTTTCCCGCGGCTTCCACAATCTAAAGAGGTAGTGTCTCCATACGAGACTCATCATCGGGACTTATATGCAAAAATGCAGTGCCTACAAGTGGGTACTTGGACGGATTTGATCCAAATTCATATGACGTCTGCGAATCTTGCTTATTAGGCAAAATGCCTAAGTCACCATTTAGCGATAAAGGTGTGCGAGCCACATAACTGTTAGCCCTTGTTCATAGTGACATTTGTGGGCCCATGTCTAGCCAGGCTAGAGGTGGATACGAATACTTCATAACTTTTACGGATGATGCATCGCGTTATGGTTATGTGTATCTTATGAGACACGAGTCGGAAACTTTTGAGAAATTCAAAGAGTTTCGACACGAAGTTGAAAAACAGACTAGCAAGAGTATTAAGACATTACGGTCGGACCGTGGTGGCGAATATTTAAGCAATGAGTTTCTTGATTACTTGAAAGAATATGGTATTATTTCACAGTGGACTCCTTCTGGAACACCGCAATTAAACGGTGTGTCCGAACGGAGAAACCGAACTTTGTTAGACATGGTAAAGACTATGATGAGTCGCACTGAGCTACCTATTTCCTTCTGGGGATATACATTAAACAGTGCAATACTTATTTTGAATAAGGTTCTGTCAAAGTCTGTTCATCAGACTCCGTATGAAATATGGACAGGAAAGAAATCGAGTTTCTCATTCCTGAAGATTTGGGGATGTTGGGCATACGTCAAACGTTTGGAAGGTACCAAAATTGGACCCAAATCGGATAAATGCCTTTTTTGTAGGATATCCTAGGGAAACCAAAGGATATACTTCTATCACCCACAAGAGAACAAAGTATTTTTTGCTCTACATGCGGTTTTCCTTGAGAAGGAATTCCTAAATGCAGTGGTTAGTGGGAGGAAAGTAGAACTCGATGAAAATCAGAGTGATATTATTCTTGGCATAGAATCCTCAACGGAACATGAACAGTTCATCAGGGATGAGACTGTACCACAATCTTCGAATACACAAGGACAACGTAGGTCGGAGAGAGTCAGAAAACAACCTGAGAGGTATGGGTTTCTGATCTCACCTCATGTAGATATTAATCTCATTGAGGAAGACGAGCCGGCTACGTATGAGGAAGCGATAAAAGGTATCAACTCCGGTTTATGGCAAGATGCCAAGAAGTCCGAAATGGATTCCATGTACACCAACCAAGTTTGGACACTGGTTGATGCACCAGAAGGCGTAAAGCCTATTAGATGCAAATGGGTCTTCAAGAAGAAGACCGACATGGATGGCAACGTACGAACGTAAAAAGCTAGGCTTGTAGCGAAGAGGTATCATCAACGACATGGTGTCGATTACGATGAAACTTTCTCACCCGTTGCCATGATTAAATCCATTCGGATAATGCTTGCTATAGCTGCATATTTCGATTACGAGATATGGCAGATGGACGTCAAAACCACTTTCCTTAATGGAAACCTTTTGGAGGATGTTTATATGCAACAGCCTGACGATTTTGTCATGCCGCGACTTGCAAACAAGGTTTGTAAGTTAAATCGATCCATTTATGGATTGAAGAAAACATCGCGTTCTTGGAACCAATGCTTTGATGAGATCATAAAAGAATATGATTTCGTTCAAAGTGAGGATGATCATTGTGTATATAAGAAGGTTAGTGCGAGAGCACTGAAATTCATTGTCCTTTACGTTGATGATGTATTGCTTATTGGCAATGACATTCCCAAGTGGGGCCCATATGTTACATCACATGTCACTTTAAAATTGCTTTATGGTGATGGGTTTTGGTGAAGTTGGTGGATGCTTCTAATACACTCCAAAGTCAAGCTTTGATTGACTTTTACCAAACAAACATTTGGTTTATCAATTAATTGTTTTTTGAAAACAATTTACACAAGCTTAACTTCTCTCTCCCTTGGCCGAAACAAGCAAGAAATTTCTCTCCCAAATTTCTTTCTTCTTCATCGAAAATTGAAAGAAAAGAAGTGTGAAATTTTGTTGCAAAATTTCAAAGAGCTAGCACTCATCAAAGGAATCATACAAGGTGTTAGAGAAACCAACTTGAGAGCTTGGGATCACAAGACAAAGCTTGGAGCTTGGACTTTCCTCTTGGCTGAATACTCAAAGCTTCTTGGAGAAAATTTTTGTTGTTTGACGCATCCATAAGCCGATCAATGTAAGTGTGTTTCCGTCATTCTTCTTTGATTATTCATTCACATTTTATGCTTATTTTGATATTGGGACTAAACCTAGAACCCAACAGTTTATAAGTCAAGACTCCTAAAATATCCACTCCCTCTCTCGAGTGCCGAGTGAAAATATTATCAACTACAGACTTCGATATCTCTATAAAAATCCAGTAGTTAACAACTCATTACGCTTTGTGATTCTATATTAACGACTTCAAAGGAACTACAGATTCTTTCGAACTCTATAAAATCCTAGTATTGGGTTCTCTAAGAACAACCTAGGATCAATTAAGCATTAAATCATGTGAATACGCAATGTAAAGTAGAAGAACATACTTACAATGCTCGGTTGAGTGGATGTAGGAGATAACAAAAATTTCCAACCTTTTGTGTAGTTGCTCCAAGCTTCTCATTTGATGTATGTTGAGCTTCCAAGCTTATTCTTGAATTCCAAACTCAAGGGTTAGTGTCCCTAACACCATTGAATGACTCATTGTGAAGTGCTAGCTTGCAAGATTTTGAAGCAAAATCAAGAACCAAATAAGCCCTAGGCTCACGGTATTTTGAGAGAAAATGAAGGCCAATTTTCGGCCAAGGAGAGGAGAAAGGGAGGAAGTGGTTTTGTTTTTCAATTTTGTGCGTGTTATGATTTTCCAAAAATCAACAAAGTGTGTTGAGAGAAAAAATTGCATTTAATGCTCTCAACCACCTCCATCACCTAAATGTGACTTGACATACATCACAAAAGGTTGATGTGACTTCCATCACAAAAAGTGACAAATAATGTGACTTGATGTGGGCCCCACTTGATTATAAATCGGAGTGGGCCCGCAAACACATCCCGGGCTCAGGTTCGTTAATTCCGAATTAACGAATTTTCCGTTGCGACTTAATTAAATCAAATTTAATTAAATAATTATGCCTAGCAAAATTACTATTAAAGTCGCTCGCGAATTAATTCTAAATTAATTCGTTCGCCCGAATTAAAATCTAATTTTAATTCCGTTATGAAATCTAATTTCATTTAATATATCGAATATATTATTTTATCGTTTAATTCCGAATTAATCGTTCTCTCTATTCTAATAGAATTTTATCCCAGATAAATTCTCGCTGTAATTAATCCAAGATTAATTTTCTCTCTCTTCTAATTAATCCCAGATTAATTATGTTCGAGTCATACATCATCGGTGAATCTTCGGGAAGCGACCCATGAGATCCCTGGATATGTTGGCAGTAAATCCGGTCGTCGGACTATCCGAACACGTACGTACCTGGTACCACGTTCTTACCGATTTACGAGACATGGTTGGCTTCTAGCAAAGCGCCATGCCTACCCAATTCTCGAGAAATATTCTTTTAAGGAATATGTAATCTGTGTCAGGCGTAGTATACGTAGTATTGCGTATTACGATCCAGTATCGAATGTCACATGCTAGGCCTAAGGCTGGAATTGTGTCTGCCTCGTACAAAGCATATATTGGATCTCTGGTAACTAGTCTCTATAATCGGATAATCATGACCTAGTCATATTATCCCGATGACGGCAATACTAAAGAGTACTAGTTCCATATCATGCGTCATCATCATCTCCATATGACTGGAGAGATACTTCCATCTTGACATCACACCCAATACACTACGATTCTCAGTATACCCAGAAGAGGAGTAAACAGAACCTGTTAAAGCCCCAGAGGACCAAAACCAAAGTATACTGATTGTCGTAAGTATTAGCGATGCAAGTCTTAGGTGAAGACCAAATACACCTACCCTGATTCGGATTCCCATAGACACATAGTCATACTACCAATGAGATTCCGAGGGGTTTGTCCAGAGCGAAGCTGTTTCCATACCATCGATAAACAGAACCTCCTATTACACTTGCATAAGTATCCAATACTTAAATATATGAGAACTATGCCGTTATGCTCCCACAACGCGCACAAGTGCAATACTAGTCTATTCCGCATTATCGATGTCCAGTCTCGATAATACTACGACTAGGGATACTTAATTATTAAACCATAGTGGATTAATATTGTCTCATATCTTATTAATTCGATACTAATCATATGGACTTTTATCATTTATGTATCTTGGTAGTCCAATTACAAATGATAAAAGAGCAATTTCCTTTGTCACATAATTAATTTGTACAACAACACCATGTTATGTACAAATAGTGATGCTATGGGTCATAACTGTCCAATAATCTCCCACTTGGCCTATAGCCAATCACTCAAGTGTCCTACACCTGAACTATATACGAGTCGCTCAAACTTCTGCTGAGAAACAGCTTTCGTCAGCGGATTTGCATTGTTATCATCTGATGTGATTTATTCGATCATCACATCGCCACGATGTATGATCCGATGAATCAAATGAAATAGTTGAAGTATATACTTGGATCGTTGATGAGACCATTAATTCTTTAGCCTGTGCTGAAGCCTAGCTCAGCCGCTAACAGAACTACTCCTAATCTAATTAGGAATATATAGATCCAAAATGCTTCTTTTGCTGTCTCAGCTGCAGCAATATTCCGCTTTTGTTGTTTATTCGACAACAGTATCTTGCTTGGATGATTTCCAGCTCACTGTTCCGTTATTCAAACTATATAGTACCCTTATTACGACTTATAGTCATTTTTTTTCGGTTTGGAAACTTGCAACGGTGAACCCAGTCACTTCAAGATCTCCTTCTCCATAGCTTAAGAAAGCATCCTTAGTTCATCTAAGATACTTAAGGATGTTCTTAACATCAATCCAGTGACTATCACTTGGATTGGCCTGAATGTGACTCCATATGCTCAAATCATATGAGCCACCAGGTCGCGTACATATCTTTCAATGTAAGAGTTCTTGGAGAGTGCCAACAACATTTAGAACTATCATAGTGGATCCTTATTCCTAGAATAAAGGTTGTCTCTCCCAAGTAATCTATGGAGAATTTTCATGAAAGCCAAGCTTTCACCGATTGTATTATAGGAATGTCATTTCCAAGAAATGATATATCATCACTATATAGGACAATCATTGTCAGTGCGCTCCCACTAACCTTTTTATATATACAAAAAAATATATTCGTTTTGAATTAAATCATATACCATTATGATCTTATCAAAATGTTAGTTCCAATTACGTAATGCTTGCTTCAATCCATAAATGGATCGATTTAACTTGCAAACCTAGTTTGCATGTTTTGGTACGACAAAACCGTCAGGATATTGTAAACATCCTCCAATAGGTTTCCGTTAAGGAAAGTGGTTTTGACGTTCAGCTGCCATATTTCATAAATGAAACATGCAGCATTAGCAAGCATTATCCAAATGGATTTAATCATGGCAACGGGTAAAAGTTTTCGTCGTAATCGACACTATGTTGATGACGATACCTTTTCTGTACAAGCCTAGCTGTGTACATTTGTATGTTGCCATCCATGTATGTCTTCCTTGAAGACTCAAATAGTACCATTAGGCACAATGCCTTCTGATACATCAACCAGTGTCCAAACTTGGTTGGTATACATGGAATCCATTTCGGACTTCATGGCACTTTGCCATAATAAGGAATCGATACCTTGTATCACTTCCTCATACGTAGTCGGTTCGTGTTCCTCAATAAGATTGACATATTTACGAGGTAAGATCAGAAACTCATACCTCCCATGTTGTTTTCTAACTCTCTCCGACTTGAGCGGTTCTTGTGTATTCAAAGATTGTGGTATAGTTTCATCCATGATGAACTGTTTGTGTTCCGTTAAGGAATCGGTGCCTGGAACAGTATCACTCCGATTTTCATCGAGTTTTACTTTCCTCCCACTTACCACTGCATATAGGTATTTCTCTTAGGAAAACCGCATATAGAGCAACAATTACATTGTTCTCTTGTGAGTTGTATAAGTACTATAATTTGGTTTCCCTAGGATAACCTACAAATAGGCACTTATCCGATTTGGGTTCTAGTTTGGTATCATCCAAACATATTCCCAGCTTTCCCAAATCTTCAGGAATGAGAAAACCCGGTTTCTTTCCTAATCATATCTAATATGAAGTTTGTCTAACCGATTATCATGGAACCTTATTCAAAATAAGTATTGCACTGTTTAATGTGTATCCCGTGAAGGAAATTGGTAGCTCAGAGCGACTCATCATTAACCTTACCATGTCCAACAAAGTTCGGTTTCTCTGTTCGGACACACTGTCAATTGAGGTGTTCCGGGAGAAGTCCATTGTGAAAGAATACCATACTCTTTCAAATAGTTGAGAAACTTATTGCTTAAGTTTTCCATCACAGTCCAATCGTGATGTTTTAATACTTTTGCCGGTCTGTTTTTATACTTCGTGTCGAAACTCTTTGAATTTATCAAAAGTTTTTTATTTATGTTCACAAGAAACATATAACCATAACGCGATGCCACATCCATAAAGGTTGCGAAGTATTCATATCTACCTCTATCCTAGCTAGACATGGGCCCACTTACGTCACTATGAACGAGGGCTAACAGATCGGTGGCACTTACACTTTTACCAAGTAAAAGGTATTTTAGGCACTTTGCTCAATAAACTAGATTTGTAGACATCATTTGAATTAGAATCAAATCCGTCCTAGTATATACTCTTCGAAAGTGTGGATATACGAGTCTTGTTAATGTGTCCCGGATAACAATGCCACTTTTAAGTCTCAACTGAGATTTATTCAGTTTGAGCTATTTGTTTGTCATGTTATATGTTTGAGATTCATTTATATTCAAAATATAAATAATTATTCACATCTAATGTGTA
>SKCR01026816.1:0-103799 GCA_019454045.1 Zanthoxylum bungeanum | reverse complement strand
CCTATTGTGATCACTTTGAAGGATTGCACATCAATTGCAAGTAAGTAGTTCAACATTCTCATCTTCCAATGGCTATAATCAATTCCGGTGTAGAATAGAGGTCTATTTGTTGAAAAACACTCAGCTAGATTTATTATGTAGCTTGTAGAGGGCATGATCGATTCTTGGACGGTTATGACATTGTTGAGAATATCTCGCTCTGATATCAATTGAAATTGTTTACAAGCACACTTAAACAACTATACCCATGAGATGGTAAATTGGGTATGTGACAGAATAATACGGAATTAAAAATCTTTTCGATTTTATGCTACTAAGCTAGTAGCTTTACTAATTAAGCTTAATGTGTAATTTTCTCAATAGCAGTATATTCCCAAATGCAAGTTACTAATTGATATGCAAATATAAAATATAACTTGCGATAGAGTTAAGAGATAGAGAAAATTGACATCGTGTTTTATAGTGGTTCGACCAACCATACCTACGCCCATTCCACCAAGCCGCGCTTGAAGCTTTACATTAAGTTGAATCCACAACTTACACTGAGTTTTTCATATCTCACTCGAAACCAAGAGTTTTATCCCCTAGGTTCACTCCAAACCTTTACACCAAGAATTTTATCACTTAGGCTCACTCTTTAAACCTTTACAATGAGTTTTCTCTTTAGGCTCACTTATAAACCTTTTACAACAATCACCCGATGCCCACTCACAAAGCGATTTCCCAACCTCAAGTGTTTGAATATGAATATTTTACAATTCACTTGGGTACTCACAAAAGATAAGAAGATTGAAGATGTAAGTTTCTAACCCAAGTATTATTAGCTCTCTAAATGATAAGAAAATGAGGTGTGTGAGCTTGATGATGATGATGAGAGTGTATAATGACGAAGGTTTAAGTTACTTTCAATATTTTTGCCTTCAAAGAAAATGTATGAAGATATAAGAAATTGGCAAAAATGAATTTGAGGCTCAATATATAGTGAAGGTGAAAAACTGCCCCAACTCTCTGTCTGAAACCGGTATGTCAATCTAAAGGGGTCGGTATGTCGGTCTTGTAAAGTATAACTGCTATATTATCGTTGAAGGTTGAAGTGTAATACCGGATTATTAACCTGTATGGAGGCTGGTATGCCGGTTATCTTGTCGATATGAAGACCGATATGAACCGTCTCAGTTCCATTAGCTATGCAAACCCCATTTGATCTGTATAGGAGATCGATATGGAGTAGCTCGGTTCCAGTAGATATGCAAACTACATCTAACCTGTATGGGAGATCGGTATGGAGTATCCCTTGTTGGGGTTTTGGGCAAAATACCTGGGTTACGTAGCGGAATGCGGGAAAATCAAATTTTCCCATTTCTTTATTTTTTTCTTGGGTAATTAAAATAAACTTATTTATTTTAATCACTCAACAATCAAAAAAATAAATTTTTAACCAATAAATCATAATTTCAGAAAATTACCATACAATCCCAAAACTTTCCATTTTAATCATTTTAGTCCTAAGTTGTTCAAAACAAGCTTAGGTGATTTTCAATCACAACCAAAATTATTTGTACATCAAATATACATTAAAACATAAATCTGAAATGTTTTTCAGATTTTTCAGTAATTACGAAAATGCCCCTAAACTTTACATTTTGATCATTTTGCTCCTGATTTGTCAAATACATAATAAGGTGATTCCAAATCACTACCAAAATGATTTATACATGTCTTATACATGAAAATAAAAATTGCATTTCAGGAAAACAAATTTTCCCAAATTGCCGAGAGGTCCCTCTATTTTCCAGGATTTGCAATTTGGTCCTTTCTAGTTCAAAGAAATGTAAAAATCAAATCCAATCAATCCCAAATTTAATATACATCATATATACATCAAATTAAAATAGATATATGAAAAGCCCAATATTTGGAAATGGTTATGAACCCTAATTTTACAATCTCCACAAATTGACAAATTACACCAAATTAAACAAATTCAATACTTTAATCCAATTCTTACCACACCAAACAAGTCTCACCATCATGAAACAACTCAATAACAATTCTAGGTTATTTATGAGTGGCTAAGTAACTCTAGAATGGCAATATCACCATCAAATGGCTAAAAGAATGCTTAATAACACCTTATAAACATTCTTCCTCAACATGCATGCTAACAACTTTCATCTATGCTTCCAACACAAATATTACACACTAAAAGTAGTAGAGAAAAATACAAACATCATATGTTAAAGCTTGGAATCCTAGAAATAATTTTCTTGTTGAAAAGGAATTGAAAAACTTACTGTATTTCAAGATTTCTTCAAATCTTCTTCCTTTTTGCTTTCTTTTCTCTCAACTTTTCTTTTGTAATATTTTGGAAGCTTAATTTATCAAAATGAAGCAAATGAAAAATGATAACTTAAATACCTAGGGCTTGGACGAATTCCTTGTTTAAAATGGTAAATTAGAATTTTTTTTAATTTTTTAATCAATATTAAAAGAAGCAAAATTAAAATTGTCTACCATTTACTTTAATGATATTACAAGTGTAACCAATTACACTTCACCAAGTTTAACCATAATAATGATAAAGATAAATGTAATAAATAATTTTAATTATTTAACAATTAAATAATTAGATAATTATCTAAAACATATATCTAAATATATGTATTATATTTACTTTAAATATTCCAAAATACATATATTTGGAACTTATGTCAAATATTTTATTTTACAAATAATTAATGTGTATTTAATAAAATCAAGTATTTAATCTAAATACACACTAATTAGAAAACGACTGGGTAACCTTTTAAGCATGCATTTTTTCTTTTAATCGTTAAACTATTTATAAATAATCAATATTATTTATAATAGTTGCCCTAGTGCTTTACGAGTATATTTCATTTTTGTGACTCTCTAGATTCAGGCATATCCATCACGAAATCCAATTTCGTGTCCATAATCTACCCACTCTTAAATTATAACGACCACATATAAACTCGTTGAATCATACAAGTCGAGATCATCACATACGTATAATCCCTTCATCACAGATATTCAGATTATTCCAGAGATATAGATAAAAAAAAGGTCAAATCTCTATAGGTATAATTTCGTGGACGATTCTATTAGCAATCTCCTAATAACACTTAGAACTTACTTCTACAGTGTACCACGGGCCCATGTATTTAATAGATTTCTAATTCCATATTGAATACCTATGCTATGTACATAGAACTGACGGATCCTATCTTGATACGCACAGGATATCCTGATGATCAGTCCACACCCAACGAACAGGCAGAGGTCTGATATAAATAGATCGGTGACGTGACTGCCATCAAAGTGTGCAGGATACCTCATACATCAACACTGGTATCTCAAGTCAAAAGACCATTATGCTCACTTGAACCGAGAAGATTCCTATTGACGTTAGTGTACCATCTATTAGGAAATCTTCGGTGAGTCGTTCGGTATTTATCCAAATAAACACCTACACGTGTATTCGAGTCTCCCCAAACTCATAGTTCATTGGGATAAACCATCAGACCAAGTCTCGATATACGATATGTACTGGTCTCAGCGGATTTTACTAACCGACCCGTGTTAGTAAATCTTGACCATGAACTTTATTTGATAATATACTTCTAGTAGTGACACTTCCCAATGTCAATTACAAACTACTTTGTAACTGTGCACTACATTATATATTATCGGGTCTTTGTCTAATATATACATATCATTAAATCCTATTTAGTTTCAATCTAATCGTAATTAGATCGAATATGTATATAAAAGCAAGAAGTACTGCCATAAATTAAGTAATATTATGGAAAAATGAATTGTTCGTATTCATGAATCAAACATAAATACGATCTGGATTGGCACTCCGAGCGCCAACCCTAACAATTTCTCTCGTTTGTTCTAGTGCCAATCCACGATATCATATACACATCTTAATATGTATTAAATACGCATGGTCCTCAAGAGCTGACCTACCATTCAAGAGGTATGCAACAACAAGTAGGCCCGCTATAACATATTGAGTTTGACCAAAAAACCAAAATGGTTCCTTTAAACAACATCATTCATATTTTGTATAACCTAAGTTATACATTAATATGACTTATATGCGATATCAATATTGTGCTATAACTACAAAATTGTCCAAGTATTTAAGGATCAGGTCCAAAATACTATACAGATAACCGCAAGCACAATACCAATATCAAAACTTCTAATTTATAAGGTCACTTTGTAATTTCATAAGTCAATACTTCATAACATCATAATTAGTCTCAAAACTAATCAGACCCATGTGGTTGTAGACTATATTTTCCATGAATAAGAAACTCGTTCTTAATATCTCAAAGATAACAAAGAACATGTTTCAGACACATCATATGGTCGGTAGCGTATCAAAATAGTTCATAACAATTAGATTAAATTGATGTCTTTTAGTCGTACATAATATAGTATTTATTACGCCATCATCCTATGATGCATATCAAAATAGTTCATATAATTACGATTAAATTAATGTCCTTTAGTAGTACATAATATCATATTCATTACGCCATCATCCTATGATGCATAAGATTGACTAGACATTCTAATCAATTTCTCTTTCGATAAAGGAATCATCCTTTACGAAGGATGAATACTATATAAAAGAGACACATTAACTATCAAACAGTTATACTAACTGTCAAACAGTTACATTAACATCATACAGATAGTCTTGATGTGTCCTATATTAGATCATATCTAATACACGACTAATGGGAGTATCTCACAAGTCTCTTAGTTTTATATCATATATAAAACTTTATATCGAATATAACAAAGACTACTGCCACTGCTTTCATGGAGAAAATAAGACTTAGGTAAATTTTTGACCTTATAAACATCTCATTATTTCATTAATAATAATAATGTCGTTAGGATATACAATACTAGAAAGAAATTTGTACGCTCCCACTAACCTTACTAACATATATATATTTTATATGCTTTGAAAAAATCAGACAATCTGACTATTATCAAAATTAGAAAACACAGATTTCCGGAAAGCTTATCTGAGTCTACAATAGGCTCTATAAGCTAGTATATCAAACTGTGATCTTAGCAGAATACAAACTCCTGGGCCATTCTAGAATGAACTCTTTAAACAAAGAAATCATAATGGATCTCTTATTCGAAGAAACCTTTCAGGAACGCCATTTTGCATTCTTTAGCCAAAATATATAGTTTAATATCAATATTAACGAATAAATCTTTAATTGTTCAATTAGTGCGACTATAGACAAGTTTCCTCAGAATCTACAATAGATTGCTGAGTATAACTTTTCTCACTGTCATACTATAAAGGTCAAACCTTAAATAAGCGCACTGTGCTTTTGATGCGCAAACCATTTGCACATTTTATGAATGATTCATAACAAAAGCTTAATCAAGTTCAAAACTTTATCGTAGTAAGCTATGAACAATCTTAGATCTATGGTCTAATCTAACTTCCGAAATCGATATCAAATATCGCTCCCACTACATGTTATAGGATAATTTTCTCCAATAAGAAAATAACATAACCATTAAGTATCAAATACTTCACAAATGATTCTGACATTCTATTGGACTTATATGGAAGCTGTCTAAGGGTCTTTCATCTTATTAATTATGTAGTTCCATTTATAGTTTATCACTCTTACTTTTGACTTCAATAAGTCAAGTCTTTTCTACAATGGTCAACATCCAATGTTAGTAATAAAACAGTTTTATTACTCGAGATCGTAGAAAAGATATTCTATCAAATAAAATACAATATTCTATTAAATAGAATAAATGATAAACTTTTGCTTGTTCCACCGAGGCGCAAGTACTTTCAATTATATAACTATTATAAAAAAGAAAGATTCAAATCTCAAACTTTTCAAGATTCGAATATTCTACTTATACATATCATATACGTAACTGTAAAAACTAATGGGACCTTAATTAAAAGGACGAATTAAAGTTACTGGAGCATATCCCCAAGAGTATTGAAACTAATTCGGAACACTTAATATCAAATGAATCAAATCATATAAGATTCGATTTCTCCCACTGACCAATTCCATCACGATGGAATCGTAGAAGAATAATATTGAGTAAGAATCATATTCATTGAATAACCTTAGAACTAATTGCCATAAATTCATATGTTTGATCGTATCAAACATCTTTGAATAATTCAAAGACTCATAATGAATTTTAAAGATACAATTTTCAAAACTTCAGATCGAATATCTTTGAACCAGTAAAAATATTTTATCTGCGTTTCATCAGAAACATATTTAAAGTTCTTGAACCATTCAAGACATTCAATGTGTATTCTTTTAGAAACACGTAACTAAGTCATGACAACTCATTAACTAAGTTATGAAGTAAAGAAAAATATCCAAGGTAATTTATAATTCATTAAACTACATATGTCCAATGTATTAGTTTAATAAATCTCATGCTACAATGACAATCACTAATTAAATGAGATTTAATCATATTCTTGAATACAATATTCATGATTGGATGAGGATATGCAGTGTGATCGCGTATCAGACCATCCTTTACTATACGGAATAAACATCTATTGCTTAAGTGATAACATCTCATTAAGCATTGTCTTAAGTTATTTACTTTACCAAATATTTTTCGTAATGTTTATCCCTTCATCAATGACACTACTAGTCATATTAAAATATTTAACAATTATTTATAAAGAACAAGTAACTATTCAATAGTCGCAAGTCCTGATATCATATATCAAAACAATCATTAAACAACAATTTTAAATAACTAGAAGGGAGATCTAGTATCCAATAGCTATAGTTGTCATATTGTGAGAATCGATATTCTCTATACACCTATACACATCTCCTTTCGTAAGCTTTATAATTTGCTTTCAACTATTCACAACAATTGCAAATAATCGATTAGCAAACTGTGTCAGACACATTACCTCTAAAGGTCACTAAAGCAAGAAATGTTATTATTAGATAAATAAAAACCTAATAGGGTTTTCTTAATGCCAGTAAAGAACCTTGAAACACGAACCAATTCATGCTAATTTTTACTTCATAAGAAAATTATTATCTCTAGTCCATTGTATCCTAAAACGGATATCCATTTAGTTTACCTATCGTGACTTAGTAACTAAGTCACTAACCATCTTTATTTTCCTAGAAAATTGGAACAACAGTTCCCGACGGTTTAGACTAATCTAACAATATCCATGTCTATCTATAACCTATTCTAGAAAACTGCAACCATAAGTCATGTCAGATAACATATATAAATAATATGCATGTAGTGGATTAGAAGTTTAATTCTATCAACATAATAGAACAAATGAAACATAAGCATCAATTTTCATAATATTACACACTGCCTTAGTTATGGAATTTTTAACCAAGCAGTGCCTCCCACTATTTTACGTAATACCGTAATCCCCAACAGAAAATAGGAATTCACTGATTAAATTGAATTCTAGTGAGAGGTGGACCCCGTGAATATATTTCGACTCACAACTTTGGCACGTTCTCGCCTACGTATATTCATTAGGTAGACAACTCATTGTCAATCACACTCACTGTGACTCCTGATTTTGGTCCTGACCATTTCTCGTTATAACAACTTTGGCATGTTCATGAGGAGGCGTATCAAGGCTAAACTTGTCAATGCTAATTTCAAGATACATGCGTAGTCCTGATAGCTTTGGCACGTTCAGAATTTCCGCTTTCGCTTGAATTTATCTAGTATCACATATACATCCGGTATCGATAAATTTCTATCAACTACACCATCACTACTTTGGAACTTTCTCGGATGCAGCCATAGAATAGATATCCATAAACCGTATTGACGAGACTGACCAAGAAATATGCATCCAATACATATTACTTTAAAACTTTATTATTAGGGATTTTCCGCAAAGATATTACGCATTTAATTGAATCAAATTAAATAAATACAAGCATGCATAAAGTAAAGAAAAAATTAAGCATTGAATTTAAAGGCATATTCACATCATGTGTTCAGGTTCAGACATGCTCTGATACCATTTTTCTTGGGGTTTTGGGCAAAATACCCAGGTTACGCTGCGGAATGCGGGAAAATCAATTTTCCTATTTCTTTAATTTTTCTTGGGTGATTAAAATAAACTTTAATCACTCAATACTCAAAAACATAAATTTTTAACCCAAAAATCATAATTTCAGTAAATTACCATACAACCCCAAAACTTTCCATTTTAATCATTTTAGTCCTAAGTTGATCAAAACAAGCTTAGGTGATTTCCAATCACAACCAAAATGATTTGCACATCAAATATACATTAAAACATAAATCTGAAAAATTTTCCAAATTTTTCAGTAATTACGAAAATGCCCATAAACTTTGTATTTTGATCATTTTAGTCCTAATTTGTCAAATACATAATTAGGTGATTCCAAATCACTACCAAAATTATGTATACATGTCTTATACAAGAAAATACAAATTAAAATTCAAGAAAACAATTATTCCCAAATTGCCGAGAGGTCCCTCTATTTTCCAGGATTTACAATTTGGTCCCTTTTAGTTCAAAATATGTCAAGATCAAATCCAATAAATCCCAAATTTAAAATACATCATATATACATCAAATTACAATACATACACGAAAATCCCCAAATTTGGAAATGGTTATGAACCCTAATTTTTCAATTTCCACAAATTGACAATTTACACCAAATTAAACAAATTCAATACTTTAATCCAATTCTTACCACACCAAACAAGTCTCACCATCTTGAAACAACTCAAGAACAATTCTTGGTTATTTATGAGTGGCTAAGTAACTCTAGAATGGCAACATCACCATCAAATGGCTAAAAGAATGCTTAATTACACCTTATAAACATTCTTCCTCAACATGCTTAATTTTCTTGTTGAAAAGGAATTGAAAAACTTACTTTATTTCAAGATTTCTTCAAATATTCTTCCTTTTTGCTTTCTTTTCACTCAACTTTTCTTTTGTAATATTTTGGAAGCTTAACTTATCAAAATGATAACTTAAATACCTAGGGCTTGAACGAATTCCTTGGTTAAAATGGTAAATTATAATTTTCTTAATTTTTTAATCAACATTAAAAGAAGCAAAATTCAAATTGTCTACCATTTACTTTAATGATATTACAAGTGTAACCAATTACACTTCACCAAGTTTAACCAAAATAATGATAAAGATAAAGATAATAAATAATTTTAATTATTTAATAATTAAATAATTAGATAATTATCCAAAACAAATATCTAAATATATGTATTATATTTACTTTAAATATTCCAAAATACATATATTTGGAACATATGTCAAATACTTTATTTGACAAATAATTAATGTGTATTTAATAAAATCAAGTATTTAATCTAAATACACACTAATTAGAAAACGACCGGGTAACCCTTTAAGCATGGATTTTTTCATTTAACCGTTAAACGATTTATAAATAATCAATATTATTTATAATAGTTGCCCTAGTACTCTACTAGTATATTTCTTTAGTTAGACTCTCTGATTCAGGCATATCTGTCACGAAATCCAATTTCGTGTCCATAATCTATCCACCCGTAAATTATGACGACCACAGATAAACTCGTTGAATCATACAGGTCGAGATCATCGCATATGTATAATCACTCTGTCACAGATATTCGGATTATTCCAGAGATATAGAAAAAAAGAGGTCAAATCTCTATATGTATAATCTCGTCGACGATTCTATTAGAAATCTCCTAATAACACTTAGAACCTACTTCTACAGTGTACCACAGGCACCTGGATTTAACAAATTGCTAATTCTATATTGAATTCCTATGCTCTGTACACAGAACTGACGAATCATATCTTGATACGCAAATGATATCCTGAGGATCAGTCCACACTCAATGAACAGGCGGAGGTCTGATATATATATATATCGGTGACATGACTGCCATCAAAGTATGGAGGATACCTCATATATCCACAGTGGTATCTCAAGTCAAAAGACCACTATACTCACTTGACCCGAGAAGATTCCTATTGACGTTGGTGTACCATCTATTAGGAAATCTTCGGTGAGTCGTTCAGTATTTATCCAATACAAACACCTACACGTCTATACGAGTCTCCCCAGACTCATGGTTCATTGGGATAAACCATCGGACCAAGTCTCGATAAACGACGTGTACTGGTCTTAACAGATTGATGAGTGGTAAATGTATCACTATTTCCCACTCATTTGACCTAATATTTTGTATAGTTTCTCAATTTTTGTGAAAAGTTTGATGTGTTTTGTGTTATTTTGTAGATAAATAAAGTTTCAGGACTCTTGGAGGTGATTCGGGGCCAAAATAATGAAAACTAACAAAATGGCAAAATCGTCTTTTTGCGCATCACGACCCGCAGCATGCGTCATGAACGCTAACGTGCGCCGGACCTTTGCTAAAATACGCCGAGACACATGGACCAATCAGAGGGGTTTTGCTAAAATGTGCTGGATGCTAACGTGCGCCGAATCTGCAATGTGCGCCTGCCACGTGTCAATATCACAGTAAATCATGCTAACGTGCGCTTGACATATGTCACTATCACATGTTTCCGACAATCGCCATCGCTACGTGTCGTCCACGTGGCATCCATATCAGTCACATGCCAAGTCAGCTTGCCATGTGTCAGCCACATCATCATCAACCAATCATCTTGTGCCACGTGTCACAATCACACGGTGCCGACAATCAACATCGCCACATGTCAGCCACATCATCATAACGTCAGCATAATCATTGAGTTACGGACGCCCTCTGCCATGTGTCACCTTATCACAAATCCAACCGCCACGTGTCATCATCTCCGCAAGCCACACCGTAAATCACGGCGCGTCGCGACGCGAAGAGGGTGACGCGTCGTGACATGTGAAGCCTGTCGACGTCTATAAATTCAGCTCCAAATTTCAGTTTCAGATGTACCTTCCTCTCTGTAATTCTTTGGGAATACTAACGAGTTTGTATCTAGTTTGTTTAATTCGTAATTAATTTTATTTATTTTCTGTAAAAGTAATTTATTTTCTTCACTTTTTTAGTTTTTACTATTCAGCAATGAGGAGGTAACTTCCCCCTGCTAGGGTGAAAGGTAAAGCTTTTATTATGGCTATTTAGATCAATCTCCCTTAATTATAATATAATAACTATTTAAAACTTGACTTAATGAGGATACCGCTATATTGGCCGGTTGGTAATTAATTATAAATTGGTTTTAACCTGACTAAGCAAGGATACCGCCTGGTTGGTCGGTTGGTAATTAATTATTAATTTGACTTAATCAGGTTACCGCCTATATGGCTGGTTGGTAATATCACACAAGTTAATATATTGTATTAAGGGAGATATCTAAAATTGTAGTAATAAAAGTGGATCCTTTAACCCTAGCATTTTCTTTTAATGTACTTTTTCCTTTTTAATTTCTAGCATTTTACTTTATGTCTTTTATTTTTAAGTTTTTACTAGTTGTAAATATGTGTCGTAACTAAGCCCGTTATCTGGGGTTGTGATGAATTCCAATATCACCGGTTTATAATGGGTTATTTTATAGTTTGGGTAACATAAAGGTTTACTTATTAAGTCTTAAGCTTAATGCGTCTTGTTAACTGACCACTAATAAGATTGATTTGGTAAACTTAAAATAAAGTTGACGAATGAATTTTAGGTTTCAGCCATAGACTTAATAGCCCAAGATCTTCCTTGAGGATAGATAACCCTTTAATAGATTTCATTACAGGATAGACATATACATGTCGGGCGGGGGTAACCACAATTGGAACTTAGTCTTAATGAATTCAAGTAACTTGTTTGACATAGACATATGATTAATTGGGTTACATTGGGTATTTGCATCCGACCATCGACAGAGGCTTTAGTAGATTTTCGTGTTCCAGGTTAGTAAACCAATACATTACATAAACATAAAATAACAACTTCATCTTCTAAAAAGATATTGGAAAGATTCACAACCCTGAATAGTTTAATAATATTGAATTTTCCTTAATCTACTTTTGCGCCATTTTTATTTACTTGTTTTTAAATTTAAAATCACCATACAATCAATCAATCCATTAGATACTCGTAAACAATTGACTTCATAAATTAATAGCTTAGGTATTAAGTCCTCGTGGGATCGATACTTTTTATACTACTTGAACGATACGTGCGCTTGCGTTATACGCATGTGACAACACCGGTCAAGTTTTTGGCGCCGTTGTCGGGGACTTATTTATCTTTCACTATTAGTTTTGGGGTTAGATACGTTACTTGTATCTAATTTCTTTTACTTATTATTTCTGTTTTCTTGTGTTTCAGGTTCTCAGACACTACATGAGATGAACCAGAAGCTATGAACTCCAACCGCTTGACCCAGAGATTGAAAGAACCATCAGACATTTGAGAAGGGAAAGGCGAGAAGGCCAAGAAGCAATCGTCAACATGGAACCTGAACCTTTGGAAGTTGCACCACCAATTCTCATTCGAGACAGAACCATTCTGGTGGTTGACAGCTTCATTTCCTGTATTGTACTTCCTCCCTTACCAGCAAATGCATGTGACATCAAAACATGCATCCAGATGATTCAGCAGTCAGTGCAGTTCAGAGGGAATGCAACTGAAGATCCTAATGCCCACATCAGTAACTTTCTGGAAGTTTGTGGCACTTTCAGTTACAACCGAGTAGCTGGAGAAGCTATGAGACTGCGGGTTTTTCCATATTCCTTGAAAGATATAGCTAAAGCTTGGCTACATTCACTACCAGCAGGTTCCATCACAACTTGGAACACTCTAGCCAGCTAGAACAGCAAAACTGAGGAATGACATCACATCCTTTGTACAACATGACTCGGAAACTCTCTACGAAGCTTGGGAAAGGTACAAAGATTTTCTCCGGAAATGCCCTCACCAGGAGATTCCAAAATGGCTTCAAGTCAAAACTTTCTATAATGGACTTTCTGGACTGATGAGAACCACAATTGATGCTGCTGCTGGAGGAGCGTTAATGGCAAAAGGAGAAGATCAAGCCTGGGACTTAATCGAAGAAATGACTAACAATAATTCCTTGTGGCCAACAGAAAAGAGCATGATCCATAAAATTGCAGGAATTTATGAAGTTGGAGCCAATACAACAGTTAACGCCAAGCTGGATCAGATATGCAAATTCATGGAGACTCTCAGCACGCAAAGCAATATTGGAGCCAAAAGTTCACCTTATTGAGGAGGACCAGAGACAAATTAACAAGAAGAGACGGTGAACTATGTCAAAAATTTCAACAGAAAGGGGAACAATCAATATTCTAACACCTATAACCCAGGTTGGAGGAATCATCCCAATTTTTCATGGAGTAACAATTCAGGGCAAAAGAATAATTCACCACCTGGATTCCAACAACAAAACAAAGGCCAGGAGTTTGAAAAAGAACCATAAATGAAAGAATGGATTGCAGAGATGTTTAAAAAGCAACAAGCAACATATGATGCTATGTTTCAAAGTCAATCAGCTTCTATCAAAGCACTGGAGAATCAGATTGGACAATTGGCCAATGCTCAGAGTTACAAACCACCAGGTAATCTTCCCAGAAACATAGAAACAAACCCAAGGAACCGAGGGAATGAGCAATTTCAAGCCATCACCTTGAAAAGCGATACTGAAATCAATAAAGATGTTGGAATGAAGGAATCCATTGACGAAGTTCAAAAAGAAGCAGAGCAACAGATGGAGGAAAAAGAAGCAAAGGAAAAAGATCAAATCAATATTCCTCCACTTTTTTCACAGCGTCTTCAGAAAAACAAACTGAACAAGCAGTTTGCTCGTTTCTTGGAGGTTTTCAAAAAGTTGCACATCAACATCCCATTTGCAGAAGCGTTGGAAGAAATGCCCAGCTATGTCAAATTCATGAAAGACATTCTTTCACGGAAATGGAGATTGGGAGATTACAAGATAATAACATTGACAGAAGAATGCAGTGCCATCATTCAGAGGAAACTTCCCCCAAAGTTGAAAGATCCTGGCAGTTTCACTGTCCCATGCACCATTGGAGAACATTATATCGATAAGGCTTTATGTGACTTAGGTGCAAGTGTTAATTTGATGTTTTTTTTCTATTTACAGGAAACTTCAAATTGGAGTAGCAATGCCTACCTCAATATCGTTGCAACTTGATGATCGAACACTTGTATTTTCGAGAGGAGTTGTTGAAGATGTACTGGTCAAAGTTGACAAACTCATTCTCCCAGCAGACTTCATTATCCTTGACATAGAGGAAGACAAAGATGTACATATCATCATTGGAAGACCATTCTTGGCTACAGGTCTAACTGTTATTGATGTGAAAAAATGATAACTAACCATGAATGTTCAGGACCAAGAAGTTACCTTCAATGTTTTCAAAGCCATGAAATTTCCCAGCGATGAAAATGAGGAAGAATGTTTCAGAATTGATGTTGTTGATAGTATCATCAAGGATACTGATACAATCCTCTCGGATAAACTTGAAGCTTTCATCACCAATATGACTGACAGCGAGCTAGATGCTGAAATTTTGGAATGTATCAACTATCTTGACAAGCCATTTCGTTTCAAATCGACACCACCAGTTGAAAGCCTAGAACTCCCGAAAAAGGAACGAATCAAGCCTTCGATTGAAGAACCACCGTAGCTGGAGCTGAAGTTACTTCCGAGCCATCTCAGGTATGCATTCATTCGAAACTCTTTTGAATTACCTGTAAATATTTCTTCTTCGCTAACATTGGAGTAGGAAGAAAAGTTGCTGAGAGTTTTACGAGAACACAAGAGAGCCATTGGCTAGACTATAGCAGACATTCGAGGCATTAGTCCATCATTTTGCATGCACAAGATTTTGATGAATGATGAGTACAAACCCACAGTGGAGCATTAACGGAGACTAAATCTAATCATGAAAGAGGTCGTAAAGAAAAAGATTATCAAATGGTTGTATGCTGGCATCATTTACCCCATCTCAGGCAGCACTTGGGTGAGCCCTATGCAGTGTGTACCAAAGAAATGAGGAATTATTGTTGTCACAAATGAAAAGACCAAGCTGATTCCAACAAGAACGGTGACTTGTTGGAGAGTATGCATGGACTACCGGAAGCTGAACAAAGTAACAAGGAAAGACCATTTTCCGCTATCATTCATTGATCAGATGGTGGAAAGACTGGCGGGACATGAATTCTATTGCTTTCTGGATGGATATTCGGGGTACAATCAGATTTCTATCACCCCAGAAGATCAGGAGAAAACCACTTTTACATGTCCGTATGGTACTTTTGCTTTCCGTAGGATGCCATTTGGACTATGTAATGCCCCTGCTACATTTCAACATTGCATGATGGCCATCTTCTCAGACATGCTGGAACAAAGTATGGAGGTTTTCATGAATGATTTCTCTGTGTTCAGAGATTCTTTCGACCACTGCTTGCAAAATATGGAACAGTTGTTACAAAGATGCGAAGATACCAACCTGGTGCTCAACTGGGAGAAATGACATTTCATGGTACAGGAAGGCATCATTCTGGGACACCGAATCTCACAAAAGGGAATCAAGGTAGACAAAGCTAAGATTGAGACAATTGAAAAATTACCTCCACCAACATCTGTCAAATGGATTCAGAGCTTTCTCGGACATGTTGGCTTTTACAGGAGATTTATTAAAGACTTCTCAAAGATTGCTAAACCTTTAAAGTCCTACAATTAGGTTTGTTATGG
This sequence comes from Zanthoxylum bungeanum, assembly GCA_019454045.1. Classification (NCBI taxonomy): domain Eukaryota; kingdom Viridiplantae; phylum Streptophyta; class Magnoliopsida; order Sapindales; family Rutaceae; genus Zanthoxylum; species Zanthoxylum bungeanum. Next base: position 87,979 of record SKCR01026816.1, on the reverse strand, counting down.
CCCACTCTTTTTAAAGATGCTTACTTGTTTTCTCGTCAATGTGACAGGTGTTTGAGAACGGGAAATATTTCGAGGAGAAATGAAGGACCTTACAAAACATTCTAGAAGTGGAGATATTTGATGTATGGGGGATTGATTTTATGGGACCCTTTGTTCCATCATTTGGAAACCTGTACATACTGGTTGTTGTAGACTACGTCTCCAAATGGGTTGAAGAAATTGCACTGCAATCAAACGATTCAAAAGTGGTGATCAAATTCCTTAAAAAGAATATTTTCACTCACTTCGGAACACCTCGGGCTATTATCAGTTATGGTGGCACACATTTCTGCAACAAATATTTCGATGCACTTTTATCCAAATACGGAGTTAATCATAAAGTTGCCACTGCTTACCACCCACAGTCAAACGGACAGGTTGAAGTTTCAAACAGAGAGATCAAAAAAATCTTGGAGAGAACCGTTGGATCAACAAGGATGGACTAGTCTACAAAACTGGATGATGCACTATGGGCCTACCGGACAGCTTACAATACACCCATTGGTATGTCCCCATATCGAATGGTGTTTGGGAAAGCATGCCATCTGTCAGTTGAGCTTGAACACAATGCGTATTGGGCACTAAAGAAGTTAAATCTCGATCCACAAGCTGCAGAGAGAGAAAAGACTCCATCAACTCAATGAACTGGAGGAATTTCGCCTACAGGCTTATGAGAATGCCAAATTATACAAAGAAAAGACCAAGAAATGGCATTATCGAAAAATAGTACACAGGCAATTGGAACTAAGGCAGCAGGTGTTGTTGTACAATTCAAGGTTGAAACTTTTCCCTAGAAAGTTGAAATCAAGGTGGTCAAGTCCATTTGGGATTACCCAAGTTTTACCATATGGAGCTGTTGAGTTACTTGATCCCAACACCAACGAAACATTCAAGGTTAATAGTCAGCGTGTCAAGCACTACTGGGGAGAAATAATTGAGAGACAAAAAAAAAGTGTCACACTTTCAGATCTAGCCTAACGTTCGGGAATTCACGTCTAGCTGACGACGTTAAACTTAGCGCTATGAGGGAGGCAACCCATGCAATTTGTGTATATAATGTGATTTGGTGTGTTTTATTTTTGTGTGTTTCATTTGTGTAGGTAAAGTCATTTCACGATGGAAGAAGCTCTCGCAAATTTTCACAAGTAATTTCCTTCTCTCCCGCAAATTTCTCTGATGAAAGTCTACAAAGCTCGCTTGGAACGAATGAGACTTCTGACGATCCATGGTATTCCTAATGACATTCGTTGGGTAATCGAAGCACGGGTCCAATTAGCAGGTGAGTATTTTGATTCTTGTAATTCTTATTTGCATGGTTTTGGAAGAAGCACCTATGCAAAGAAACGTAGAGCTAAACAAATGGGTGTTTGTTACAAATATGCACGCTGGAATTGCAATACTCGTTGTTGTTCTTTAGGAATGGTGTGTGATAACCGCGAAGATAAAATTAAATTCATTAGGGATGGCTTGAGTAAGGAGTCTTTAAATGATATATCTTCGACTCTTGAGACGCATCCCAGTGGATATGTTCATATAGCCATTTGCAAATTACATACACAATTCCAAAGAGAAAGACAACAGTTAAGTCTCGGGAATCTGAATCTAAAAGACCATGTTTGCCAATTTATAAGAAAATTGGATGAGAAGCTTGTCCCTGACGCATAGACGTCAATCAAGCTGTTACTTTCCTGTAAATATTATATCTCTTTTTCTTTTCCTAATAATTGTGATTTGTTTTGTTGTTTTCTTTTATTTTCTCCGACAGAATCCAGACCTTTTTGAACTTTCACGATTTACTGTTTTACTACTAATCTTCCTTTGGAAGATACTAGTGCTATTATTACTAACCCTTTTTCAGGTATTATAAATTCAACTCATCATTGCACTCTTGAAGGCATCCAGAGCTGAGAAAGAAATACATAAAAATGGAAGCTACTTCAAAAAGAATAGTTGAAAACAACTGTGTGTTTTTGTAATATCCCGGGTTGTTTTCGTATCAGTGCGAGAAAGTTTTCGAATTAAAGTTAAGGATTTAGAACGTGATGGTAATTGAAAATCATGGTTTATGTGTTGGAGAATAGGTGGGAATATTTTTTTAAGTGAAGTTTCGTCGCATTGGAAAACTCGTGGTTTCGAGAGCCGGTTACGCGATTTCCGTTTTCATCGTTCTACGAGTAAAAGATTCTTGTTTCGGCCATAAAATTTGTAAACAAACTCCGATCGAGCTGATCCTTGAACCAGCGGACTCGTTTTTCCGAGACGAACAACTTTCATGTTGAACACTTTTCGAGAATCGCATCAGAAGGGCTCCGAATTTGTGATTTTCCAGAAGGTTCCAGAATAGGGGCTGATCAGTAATTTTCGCGCAGGGGCTTATTTGATATTTTCCTGGACAGTATATAAAGCCCTCAAGTTTTCATAAATCAGAATTTTGGCAAAAACAAAACCCAATCCCTCTTTACCCCCCCCCCTCGATCCTTCACGCATTTGAGGGTGTGTAGGTCGCGCCGGCGGCCTGCCGACCACGCCGGCCGATGCGACCACCCAGACCTGCAGACCCGGCCACCGTGCAGCTGAAGGTGGCCGGAGACGGGGCTGAATCGCCGGCGACAGTGAGAAATGAGGGAGAGAAGTCGCGCACGTGAGAAGGTCGATCCCGGCTCGTTGGGTCGTTTCACGAGCCGTGCCACCTACCAAATCGAAGCCCTCGACGAGTACTACGAGTGTGCGGAGTCGATTTCACCGAACAACGGCCGATTGCATGCGAAACGAGGAAGAAAGCCGTGGTGAACAGTAAACCCATGTTGAACAGTAGCTCCGATCGAAATTCTGATCGCACCAGTGCGCTCGTATGGCCGTTGGGAGTCCGAATATGGCCTCAGAATTTCGGTACGACTCTCCGTTTAGAATTTGATATTTCAAAGTGTATTGATTTATATTCGGATGTTTCCGGTAGTTTCGTAGTGTAACGAATTTGCATGAAATGAATTGGATATGTCTTAATATGTTAAAACGATAAATGTGGTAGAATCCGGGGAGAAACAGATTAGATTTGCTCGATCCGATAGAATATGTAAGTTTGGGGAAAAGTGAGTTTTTGCGTATAAAGATGTATTTTGGTTTTGATAATATTTATGAGTTATTTTTGATATTAGGAACATGTTTGGATAAATCCGGGATGGTTCGGAGGGTTCGAGACCTTTCCGTAGCGTTTGCGGAAACTTTTTCGGAAGATTTTCTAAGAACGCGTAAAATCGGGAATTTAAGTGAACTAGTGGCTTGGAATAGATTGTAGTGATGTTCTAAGATTACTGAAACTGAATGCATTGAAATCGGAGTTGATTTGATCATTTTGAAGAGATTCTGAATTTTATAGTAGTTTGGTCGAGAACTTCATAAGTCGTGTGTCTGACGGCTTTTCGTCATCTATTTTGACAGACTTGACTAGGATCTTCGGCGCTCGCGAAGCCAGGTAAGTAACTCATGCGATGAGAGCTTAATGTGTGATTTCGTATCTTGATTTTACATATATACATGTATAGATGATTAATATGTTAGGTAAAACAGAAGATAGTTAAGAAGTAGTTTGAGAAGCAGTTCGAGATTATGTGTAGCTAAGTGAAACGATCATCGCAGGTATGGCTTTTGTTATTAGCATAATATAAAGTAAGAGGTTTAATGATGTTAATGACTATGTGTATGTATGAATGTACATAAAGGTATGAATCTGTAACGATATGAAGTGTGTATGTGAATAAATATGAAAATGTATAAATATATGAGTATGTATTCGTATATGCATATGGTACTAAGATACGTATAGGTTGGATATGTTCAGTTGATAAAGATGTTATATTAGATGTTCCTAGATAGAGATCCTGAATGATTATATTTGATCGATAAAGGAAAAGCTATGAGAATTATTAAAGGTATGACATTTGAATTTGATAACAAGAGGTGTATTCATATGTTTGAAACATATGTTTGTACGTGAGTGTTTGAGTCGTGTTTTGGAATGTTTGTTATGAATGTGCTTATGTATGAGGAGTCGCGTGACAAACTTGGTGTGCCATGATATGTATGTATTGCTTGATTGTATGCCTTGTGAAGTATTGGTTGTTAAGTTTGCGTCATGATTAGTTGTATGATGATTGTGTGTGTGACAGTGTGTGTGTACGTGTTTGATGGAGCTCGTTGATTATATGGATAACGAATGCTTATGTGGAATTTAGTAATGAAATTTGGAAACTAATGTGTGCTAGATGTTATAAAGTGCGTTTGTTTAGCTGCATTGGTATGCATGTATATGTATAAGAACTTAGAATCATTTTTGGCATGTATATAAGAGAGGTGTGATAAGGTATGTGTAAATGTATATGAATCTCGATTGTTAAGTCGTAGTAGTAATGTTGTAATTAAAGGAAGTTAAGAAAGGCTTGATTTGGTATTAAGAAAAGTTTATTTAACATAGCGATTTGATGATATTTCAAAATTAGACTATTGTGATAAAAGTATAGATATATACGATTTGCTTTGTATACTTTAGGCGTTAGCTATTAGATTATCATATATGTTAATATGAAAATGTGAAACTTTGATAAGAGTTAAGAATAAGGAATAATAACAAATTAATAATTCGAATTTAAAGTAACTTAGTAAATCTGATAAACGACTGATATGTTTGACTTGTTTGTTGTGTTACTAGCAGAGTTACTTACTGAGTTTTAAAACTCACACCAAACCAGTTTGCCAGTTTTGCAGGATGAATTGTAGATTGGTCCATCATGTCGGTTTTGGAAGTCATTCTCGAGACGTGGTTTACCCAAGCGGCAGTCACCCTCGCAAGTGTCTTGGGAAATGTTTTAGAAGATCATGATATTTGATTTATTGTTTTATTTTATCGTACTGAGTACGTGGTTTGTATTAATAATTTAAAGTTTTGATTGCATGTGATGTTGTGGGCACAGAGCCCTTAGGTTGTGGTTTTGATGAGTTTTCTTTTGGACCTGAGGTCCTTTTATTGGGATGATGTTTTCTTGGTTTGCCTTTGGTGCTGGACTGCGATCCAGGTTATCCAGTTTTTAGGATACTTCATGCCGAATTTTCGGTAGATTCAGGGCTTATGGAGATGGGTCAATCCTGTCTCCTGCCGGTAGCATCCTACCTCTGGCGGGGTGTTACAGTTTTACGGTACTAGTGTTGGTACTAAGCTACAATACGTAGCAGCAGCACAGGAATTGGGACGAGTCATAGCTGAAAAGAATATGCACCTAGTATACGGTGATGGAAATCTTGGAATAATGGGGATCATTTCAAAGGCCGTACTGGAAGGAGGCAGTCAAGTCTTGGGAATCATCCCAAAACCTTTGGCAGAGGTGAATCTTATTGGACCATCAAACAGAGAGGAACTAATTGTACCAAGTGTGTCTGAACGACTGGTAGAAATGATTAATTGTGCTGATGCTTTTATTGCTTTGCCAAGTGGCTTGGGTACAATGGAGGAAATTTTTACAGTACTATCTTGGGCGAACTTGAACATACACCATAAACCGCTTGGACTGTTCAACGCAGATGGATTTTATGATTTTATTTGTGTATTTCTTGATGATGCCCGGAGAAATGGGTTTGTGTCAAAACCTTTAAAAGAACTTCTCTTCACTGCCAGAACTGCCCAAGATTTAATTGACCAAATGTTAGCCTTTTCAAAGATAAACTGGTCCGATAATGATCGTGGTAAAAAGCGTCGGATAAATCTGGATCTTAACCTTTAATTTTCCTTTTACATGTAGAATTTCAGCTAACCGGGTACTATCTTCTAAACTCATCTTCTACTTTTAAAGACATTGGGGACAATGTCTCATTTAGGTTTGGGGGTGGGGAATAGTTGACTAGTATCTTGTTTTTATGTTTTTTTTTTTATTTTTAGTCCAAAATTTTCGAAAAAATCAAAAAAATTGAAAAAATTTTAAAAATCAAATTGTTTTTTTGTGTTTTAATTTGACTAATCTGGTGAAATTGGTGTAAGATAGTTGGGTAAGGAATTTCCACTCCTGAGACATATCTTAACCTATTTCGTAATAGGTTAATTTTTGTTTATTTCCTTTTGAATTATTTAATCTGTGAATTCTCCATAAAACTGACTAATATGGATCTTCATATGCTCAGTTGACAGGTATTATCAAAATGCATGGTCACATACAACCATGAGCTGTAATTGAAAAGTTTGTAATATTAAGTGCTCTAGTTTAATCGGAGGAAGCATCTAAAAAAACGATGGGAACAAAAAAAATTCGTGTATAAAAATAAACATCTGAGATCCGAGTAATTAAGTCTGTATGGTTGTTTTAACACCTAGTGCCCTAAAACCAACTGGTTTGGGAGTCACTGACCCAAAGCTCGCTACATGGATTGAAGATGTTGTAAATATATATATATATATATATATATATATGAAGTCCGAGTAATTAAGTCATTAAGGGTGTCTTAACACCTAGTGCCCTAAAGCCAACTGGTTTGGGATTCGCTGGCCCAAAGCTCATTACATGGATGAAAAGATATTGTATATAAATATAAAAAAAAAAATTCAGAAAAAGTGTTCAATTGCTAAAAAGTGTGAAATCTGGTATAACTTTATGACAATAATATTACCCTCTTTTCAACTACACTTGTGAATATTGTGGGCACAATGAGTTGATTAATATTTTGTTGGTTGTGTATATGAAGAATGGTAAAAATAATCGGAGAGTTCATTTATTTGGTAATTTAGAAAGAAAGACAACAACTATTAACTTGGATAAGATGTTTCACTTGTTTAGTCACTAACTTCTTTATTCTCTCTTCTATTGTCTTTTTGTTTTTGTGTGCATTAGTTTTACTATCTTTTTACTTTTGTAAAACGTTTGTGGGTATCGTTGATGTAAGCCCTCACAAGACTACAACTCGTCCACTAGGGACATCTAGGGGTTTAAAGGCTTATTGCATACGCTAAATGCAACTGTGTTCCCTACGAAAGTGGCAAAGTTTAATTTTTATTTTAAAAATATTTATGTTATTTTATTTTGTTGTTTTGCTCGAGGACTAGCAAAATGTTAGGTTTGGGGTGTGATAAGTGGTAAATGTATCACTATTTCCCACTCATTTAACATAATATTTCGTATAGTTTCTCGAGTTTTGTGAATATTTTGATGTGTTTTTTGTTATTTTGTAGATAAATAAAGTTTCAGGACTTTCTGGAGTTGATTTGGGGCCCAAACAATGAAAAACAAACAAAAGGGCAAAATCGACTTTTGGCACGTCACGACGTGTAGCCTGCGTCGCGACCGCTAACGTGCCCAAATATAAATTAGAAATCACCTTTTGCCCAAAAATCAATTTTTGGCCCATTAGGCCCAATTAAATTTTAAAAGGCCAAAAAGTCATATTTGGACTTTATGGAAATGGTTTTAGGCCCAATTGAATCCAACCCAATTGTCCAAAACCAAATTGGCCCAACCAAGCCCATTAGCTCAAATATAATAAATTAAATTAATACATTATTCCAAATTACATATTAATCCAATTCAAGTGTAATTAACATAATTAATCAACTAATCTAATGTTTCCAAAACATTAATTAATCCAATTAATCATGCTCATTAATTTCATTTCATGTCCAACAAAAATTGAAGCAAAATCAATTCTATAACATGCTTAGGCTCACGGCAATGGCAATGAAATTATCATGCAATTTGATTTCAATCTAATTAAATCAACATTTAACATACATTTCATGCCAACAACACATCCAATTGCTAATTTTCAAAAAATCACCATGAGCACATACTAGGGTACATTCGGCCATGTCAAAGGAATTGTGGATTTTTGATCGAATCAATTTTTCTCAAATCCTAAGATGCACAAATCCAATTCATCATCATCCAAACACAACCACACAAACAATTTAGGTAAATCAAGCTCCAAGCAAAAAATCCCAAATTAAAGTCATGAACCCAAGAATCTAAATCATGTTTAGATCTCACTCTGATACCATTGTAAGTGTCCTAGACATGCCACGGGATCTCTAAGCGTGATTGGTCTGTGAATAAATCAAGAAAGTTTGCAGAGAAAACTTACATTGATTGGATGAGATTCAAAACTTTTCTTTGTTGTAGAAGTAGCTCCAAGCTTTCTTTTGAATTCCAAACTCAATGGTGAGTTTCCCTATCACCTTTCTTTGACTCCAAAGTGCTAACTTTGCCCAAAAATGGAACAAAAATTTCTCCTCCAATGAGAAGAGAGGGACGGCAATGGAGGGTTTAGAAGAGAGAGAGAGAGAGAGATGTGAATAGTAAAGTCTAACAATACTTATTACAAAAGTTGTGTGTGTTGACTTCTAAGTTGTTTTAAAAACATGTGTATTTTGTGTTTAAAAGATTAAACACTATTGCCAACTACCACCATCACAAAAAGTAACTAGTGATGTAAGTGAGTGGGTCTCACCACTTTGAATTCAAAATTCAAGTTGACTTAAGCAACACACTTTAGGCTCGGGTTCGTTTAATCCGATTAAACGAATTTTCCGTCGTGACGTAATTAAATCTAATTTAATAAAATAAAAATGCCTAGCAAAATTATTACGAAAGTCGCTTACGAATTAATTCCAAATTAATTTGATTTGTTCGCTTGAATTAAAATCCAATTTTAATTCCGTATTGAAATCCAATTTCAATTAATATATCTGATATATTATTTCAGCCCAATTAAATAAATTAAATAGTAAAATCCAATTTAACTATTAAATTTATTTTACCGATTAATTCCAAATTAATCGCGTTCTCTCTTCTTCACGAATTAATCCCAGATTAATTCATGACAAAATTAATCCATGATTAATTTTCTGTCTCATACTTAATCCTAGATTAATTCTTGCCGTAATTAATCCCAGATTAATTTTCTCTCTCATAATTAATCCCAGATTAATTCTGTTCGAGTCAAATATCATTAGTGAATCTTTGGGAAGCGACCCAAGAGATCCCTGGATATGTTGGCAGTAAATACGGTCATCGGACTATCCGAACACGTGTATACCTGGTACCACGTTCTTATCGGTTTACAAGACATGGTTGGCTTCTAGCAAAGCACCGTGCCTATCCAATTCTCCAGAAATATATTCAACATGGAATATATATAATCTGTATCAGGCGTAGTATACAAAGTATTGCATAATACGATCCAGTATCGGATGTCACATGCTAGGCCAAGGGCTGGAATTATGTCTGCCCCGTACGAAGCATATATCGGATCACTAGCAACTAGTCTCTGTAATCGGATAATCATGACCTAGTCATACTATCCCGATAGTTGTAGCATTTAAGAGTACTAGTTTTGTATCCATGCGTGGTCATCATCTCCATATGACTGAAGTGATACTTCCATCTTGACATCATACCCAATACACTACGATTCTCAGTATACCTAGAAGAGGCGTACATAGAACCTGTTAAAGCTCCGAATGACCAAAACCAAAGCATATTGATTGTCGCAAGTATTAGTGATGCAAGTCTCAGGTTAAGACCATATACACCTACCTGATTCAGATTCCCATAGACACATAGTCATACTACCAATGGGATTCCGAGGGGTCTATCCAAAGCGAAGCTGTTCCCGGCCCAACGGCTTAAAGAACCTCTTATCACACTTGTATAAGTATCTAATACTTAAATATATGAGAACTATGTCGTTAAGCTTCCATAATGCGCACAAGTGTAATACTAGCCTATTCCGCATTATCGATGTCCAGTCTCGATAATACTACGACTAGGGATATTTAATGATTAAACCTTTCGAGGATTAATACTGTCTCATATCTTATTAATCGGGTACTAATCATATGGACTTTTATCATTTATATATCTAAGTAATCCAATTACAAAATGATAAAAGAGCAATTTCCTTTGTCACATAGTTAATTTGTACAAAAAAAAAACACCATGTGTTTTACAAATAGTGATGCTATGGGTCATAATTGTCCAACAATCTCCCACTTGGCCTAGATCCAATCACTCAAGTGTCCAATACTTGAACTATGTACGGGTCGCTCATGTTTATACTGAGATATCGTTGTCGCCAGCGGATATGCAAGGTTATCATCTGATGCGATTTTTTGATCTTCACATCGCCATGATGTGTGATCTCTCGAATCAGATGAAACTATCGAAGTACATACTTGGATCATTGATGAGACTGTAATTCCTTAGCCTCCGATGTATCCTAGCTCAGCTACTGACAGAATTACTCCTAATCCAATTAGGAATTTTATAGATCCAAAATGCTTCTTCTGCTGCCTCAGCCGCAGCAATGTATTCCGCTTTTGTTGTTGAATCGGCAACAGTAACTTGCTTAGAAGATTTCCAGCTCACTGTTCCGTTGTTCAAATAAAATATTTACCCTTATTGTGACTTACAATCATCTTTATCGGTTTGGAAACTTGCATCGGTGAACCCAGTCACCTCAAGTTCTCTTTCTTCATACACTAAGAAGGCATCTTTAGTTCATCTAAGATACTTAAGGATGTTCTTAACATCTATCCAGTGACCATCACCTGGATCGGCCTGATTGTGACTACATATGCTCAAATCGTATAAGAGACCAGGTCGCGTACATATTAGTCACAGTATGAGCTCTTGGAGAGTGCCAACAACTTTTAGATCTATCCCAGTAGATCCTTATTCCTAAAATAAAGGTTGCCTCTCCCAAGTTTTTTTTTATGGAGAATTTTAATGAAAGCCAAGATTTCATCGATTGTAGTATGGGAATATCATTGCTAAGAAGCAATACATCATCAATGTATGGGACAATCATTGTTAGTGCGCTCCCACTAACCTTCTTATATACACAATAATCATCTTCGTTTTGAATGAAACCATATACCATTATGATCTTATCAAAATGTTGGTTCCAAGAACGCAATGCTTGCTTCAATCTATAAATGGATCGATTTAACTTTCAAACCTTATTTGCATGTTTTGGCACGATAAAATCGTCAGGGTGTTGTATATAAATATCCTCCAAAAAATTTCCGTTAAGGAAAGTGGTTTTGATGTCCATCCGCCATATTTCATAATCGAAAATGCAGCTTTAGCAAGCATTATCTGAATGGATTTAATCATGGAAACGGGTAAACGGTTTCGTCGTAATCAACACCATGTTGATGACGATACCCTTTCCTACAAGCCTAGCTTTGTACGTTTGTATGTTGCCATCCATGTATGTCTTCACCATGAAGACTCATTTGCTACCAATAGGTACAATGCCTTCTGGTACATCATCCAGTGTCCAAACTTGGTTGTATATATGGAATCTTTTTCGGACTTTATGGCCTCTTGCCATAAAGCGTAGTCGATACCTTGTATCACTTACTCATGTGTAGCCGGTTTGTATTCCTCAATAAGATTAATATCTACATGAGGTGAGATCAGAAACCCATACCTCTTAGGTTGTTTTCTGACTCTCTCCGACCTACACGGTTCTTGTGTATTAGAAGATTGTGGAACAGTTTCATCCCTGATGAATTGTTTGTGTTCCGTGAGGGGATCAGTGCCAGGAACAGTATCATTCTGATTTTCATCGAGTTCTACTTTTCTCTCACTTACCACAGCATTTAGGAATTCCTCTAAGGAAAACGGCATGGAGAGCAACAAATATTTTGTTCTCTTATGGGTTGTGGGAATAATATCCTTTGGTTTCCCTAGGATAACCAATTATAAATAGGCACTTATCCGATTTGGGTTTTAGTTTTGTACCATCCAAATGTTTAATTTATGCCCAGTATTCCCAAATCTTCAGAAATAAGAAACCCGGTTTCTTTCCTGTCCATATTCCTTATGGAGTCTGTCCAACAGACTTTGACAGAACCTTATTCAAAATAAATATTGCACTGTTCAATGCGTATCCCGTGAAGGAAATTGGTAGCCCAGTGCGACTCATCATTAACTTTACCATGTCCAATAAAGTTCGGTTTCTCCGTTCGGACACACCGTTCAATTGACGTGTTCCGGGAGGAATCCACTTTGAAAGAATACCATACTCTTTCAAGTAATCAAGAAACGCATTGTTCAAGTATTTTCCACCACGGTCCAACCATGATGTTTTAATACTTTTACCGGTATGTTTTTCTACTTCGTGTCGAAACTCTTTGAATATATCAAAAGTTTCCGACTTGTGTGTCATAAGATACACATAACCATAATGCGATGCATCATCCGTAAAGGTTATGAAGTATTCATATCCACCTCTAGCCTTACTAGACATGGGCCCATATACGTCACTATGAACGAGGGCTAACAGTTCAGTGGCACGTACACCTTTACTGCTAAAAGGCGTTTTAAGCATTTTGCCTAATAAACAAGATTCGCAGACATCATATGAATTAGGATCAAATCCGTCCAAGTATCCATTATTCCAACGAGTTGATATATGAGTCTTGTTAATGTGTCCCAGACAACAATGCCACAAATAAATGTCATATGATTTACTCAGTTTGAGCTTTTGTTTGTCATGTTATATGTTTGAGATTCGCTTATATTCAAAATATAAAGACTATTATTAACATCTACTGTACATATCAAAATGTCATATTTATATACAAAACACCCAGTGTTCCAGAATACAAAGGTATACCCGCATCGGGTTAAACTAGATATAGAGATGGTATTCCTAGTCAAACTAGGTATAAAATAACAGTCACCTATTGTAATTACATGTCCCAATGACAGGTTCAAAACATAGGTCCCAACGGCCAAAACAGCGACTCTCGTCCCGTTTCGGACTCGCAGGTCGATCTCATCTGAAGCCAGTCTCCTGCTAATCAGCAGATCCCGCACATCAGTACATATGTATGTACCACATCCAGTATCAAAAATCCAATTTTTTAAAACCAGTAGTGGACACGTTTATTACAATAACAAACATATCTGAAGTCGGAGCCTTGCCAGCCTTAACTTCCTTCATGTCTGCCTTATCCATACGCAGTCACGCTTCCAGTGACCCCGTTTGCCACAGTTTAGGCAGACATCTTATGATATGTCATTTGTCTTCCCAGAAGACTGTAATGATTTTACCTTTGCCCTTTTTCTTCATACCCCCAGAAGCCTTCGGCCAAGCCTTGGCCTTATGGGATGTCGAAGTAAGATGTGCCTTGCGCTTCTTGCCCTTTTGGAAGCTCTGGCTCTGCCTCATTGAGCATAGCCATTAACTCTCCAATAGTTTTCTCTTGGTTCATGATGAACCCGCCCCAGCATTCGGGCAGAGACTGTAAGATCAAATTTATGGAAGTCTCGGCATCATAGGTATTGCCCAACTAACCTAGCTGTTCGATGTCAGCAATCATCTACGACACCTAGTGCTCGACAGATGTACCCTCTGACATACGCGAGCGAAAGAGCTTCTTTTGTAATTCGTACTTCTAAGATCTAAGGTTAGATCTATGAAGATCCTTTGATTTCAACATCATGGTATAAGGATCTAATCTTTAGTTCTGATGATGAAATTAAGGAGTCATTGCAGCAAGCATAACGGATTGAGCACTAAAGTTATCATCACGATGAGTCTTCCTAAGCTCATGCTCTACTATTTGCTCAACTCCGGGCTCAGGGCCCGAGAGATTTCTCTATCCAATAGAGTAACTTCTCAACTCCCAGGATTATCCTAAGATTCATTTCCCAATCTGGAAAATTTACGCCGTTAAAGACATTTTCGCCAATGATGATATCCCTAACGCTAATCTTTCCAGCCATCTCGATTGCAATAGTCAAACTATCCAATCAATGATTTTGAGTACACTCAAAATGTAATGGTTACTATAGTCCAACTATATAACCAATTACAAGTGGAGTAGTGTGAAAACAATCCAACTGTTCAATGAAAGCAATAAAATATATTAGTCCAACTAATATATATTTATAACGACGATAAATAAAAATACAAAAGCGCGTTTAGCAAGTATTAAACGAAATTGCAAATTTAATACTGGCCTCCCATTATTTTTCGGTGAGCCTCTAACCCTCTGTGGAGTACTCGGGAACCCCACTTTCCTAGTGGGCTAGGATCCCGTTAAATAACACACAACCTTGACTTTGGCCAACAAGCTGTATGAAACTTAACAAGGTAGATCTCTAAGATCAATTGGATCCCATCCAATTCCTAGATCCGGTAAGTGGACCTCCAAGTCCAAGATATATATCCAATATATATTTCCTAACATTTTCCTCTGAATCAACTAAGCCTTGGTTTTGGCTCAACAAGCTTAATGATTCCAGTTAAGCGCGACCCATTGACAGTGGGAAAGATTTGTAATCCACGTCGATGTACATAAGTGACCTTGACTTTGGCTAACAAATCACAACTGCCCAAGACATGCGATATGTAACAAAACTTTCGTGGTTTAAACACATCCGCGATGGACAATGATCTTGACTTTGGCCAACAAACCAATGCCAATCTCGGATCTTGAGAAAGAACCACTCAATAGAAGGAAAACGCTTAATATTTAATGAGGATTTTTCGCGTAAATTGGCAACGAATTTATTATCTTTGCTTAGGTCTCATCATACACCCTTAAACATGCATTCTAAAAGCATAATAAGGCGTGGATAAAATTAATAATGATATGCGGATGGATATACGATACAATTTGTTCCTAGAACAAATCTCTTCTTTTCCTCTCTCCCGCTAGCACTATTCATACTTCCACCTAATTACATAACTCTAAAAGAAACCTCATTTACATTGAGGGGAATTGGTGAGAAGAGAAATACAAAGAGAATAGAAATAATAGGGTGGACACGCAGGTCCAATTTAATGAATTCTAAATTTATTACAATAATTTCCAAAATTGCCCTCACCCATCTAATATCCATCTGATATACATTATTCATAAAAATACATACAAGTATTCACACAAAGTATGTTATTCAATCAATCTAATCTAATTAATTAATCTTTGAATTAATGACCATCCAATGTTCAAACAACGATTTGATTTGCGCGAGTCCAACTCTTTTAAGAATAAATACTCAAAGTACGTATTATTGAATTATATCGAACTACAATTTAAATCCAATTTAAATTGTATCCAATACTAATTCATATTTAATTCCAAATTAAATAATTACACTTTTAATAGTGCCTTTTAAATTTGGATTCCAAATCCAAACTTTATGGGTCTCAAAGGCCCAATTAGTATCCAATATTATTCAATTAAAGTCCAATAGGCTTTCAATTAATTCTTTAGGCGTGGGCTTTGTCCATTATGGAACCAACCCAAAAGCCAAAGCCCAATTAGGAATCACCATTTGCCCAAAAATCAATTTTTGGCCCATTAGGCCCAATTAAATTTTAAAAGGCCCAAAAGTCATATTTGGACTTTATGGAAATGGTTTTAAGCCTAATTGGATCCAACCCAATTGTCCAAATCCAAACTTGACCCAACCAAGCCCATTAGCTCAAATATAACAAATTAAATTAATACATTATTCTAAATTACATATTAATCCAATTCAAGTGTAATTAACATAATTAATCAACTAATCTAATATTTCCAAAACACTAATTAATCCAATTAATCATGCTCATTAATTCCAATTCATGTCCAACACAAATTGAAGCAAACTCAATTCTATAACATGCTTAGGCTCATGGCAATGGCAAAGAAATTATCAAGCAATTTGATTTCAATCTAATTAAATCAACATTTAACATACATTTCATGCCAACAACACATCCAATTGCTAATTTTCAAAAAATCACCATGAGCACATACTAGGGTACATTCGGCCATGTCAAAGGAATTCGGGATTTTTGATCCAATCGATTTTTCTCAAATCCTAAGATGCACAAGTCCAATTCATCATCATCCAAACACAACCACACAAACAATTTAGTTAAATCAACCTCCAAGCAAAAAATCCCAAATTAAAGTCATGAACCCAAGAATCCAAATCATGCTTAGGTCTCGCTCTGATACCATTGTAAGTGTCCTAGACATGCCACGAGATCTCTAAGCATAATTGGTGTGTGAATAAATCAAGAAAGTTTGCGGAAAAAACTCAATGGCGAGTTTCCCTATCACCTTTCTTTCACTCCAAAGTTCTAGCTTTGCCCAAAAATGGAACAAAAATTTCTCCTCCAATGAGAAAAGAGGGACGGCAATGGAGGGTTTAGAAGAGAGAGAAGATGTGAATAGTAAAGTCTAACAATACTTATTACAAAAGTTGTGTTTGTTGACTTCTAAGTTGTTTTAAAAACATGTGTATTTTGTGTTTAAAAGATTAAACATTATTGCCAACTACCACCATCACAAAAAGTGACTAGTGATTTAAGTGAGTGGGTCCCACCACTTTGAATTCAAAATTCAAGTTGACTTACACAACCCACTTTGGGCTCGAGTTCGTTTAATCCGATTAAACGAATTTTCCGTCGTGACGTAATTAAATCTAATTTAATTAAATAATAATGCCTAGAAAAATTATTACGAAAGTCGCTTACGAATTAATTCCAAATTAATTTGTTCGCTTGAATTAAAATCCAATTTTAATTCCGTATTGAAATCCAATTTCAATTAATATATCTAATATATTATTTTAGCCCAATTAAATAAATTAAATAGTAAAATCCAATTTAACTATTAAATTTATTTTACCAATTAATTCCAAATTAATCGCGTTCTCTCTTCTTCACGAATTAATCCCAGATTAATTCATGACGCAATTAATCCCAGATTAATTTTCTGTCTCATAATCAATCCCATATTAATTCTTGCCGTAATTAATCCCAGATTAATTCAGTTCGAGTCAAATGTGATCGGTGAATCTTTGGGAAGCGACCCAAGAGATCCCTAGATATGTTGGCAGTAAATACGATCATCGGACTATCCGAACACGTGCGTACCCGGTACTGTTGGACAATTATGACCCATAGCATCACTATTTGTACAGAACATGGTGTTGTTGTACAAATTAACTATGTGACAAAGGAAATTGCTCTTTTATCATTTGTAATTGGATTACCAAGATATATAAATGATAAAAGTCCATATGATTAGTTCCAGATTAATAAGATATGAGACAGTATTAATCCATTAAGGTTTAATCATTAAAACATCCCTAGTCGTAGTATTATCGAGATTGGACATCGATAATGCGGAATAGACTAGTATTGCACTTGTGCGCGTTGTGGGAGCATAACGACATAGTTCTCATATATTTAAGTATTGGATACTTATGCAAGTGTGATATGAGGCTCTGTTTACCGATGGTACGGAAACAGCTTCGCTCTGGATAGACCCATCGGAATCCCATTGGTAGTATGACTATGTGTCTATGGGAGTCCGAATCAGGGTAGGTGTATTTGGTCTTAACCTGAGACTTGCATCGCTAATACTTGCGACAATCAGTATACTTTGGTTTTGGTAGTCTGGGGCTATAACAGGTTCTGTGTACGCCTCTTCTGGGTATATTGAGAATCGTAGTGTATTGGGTGTGATGTTAAGATGGAAGTATCACTCCAGTCAGATGGAGATGATGATCACGCAGGATACTGAACTAGTACTCTTATGTACTCCAGTCATCGGGATAATATTACTAGGTCATGTTTATCCGATTATAGAGACTAGTTACCAGAGATACGATATATGTTTCGTACGGGGCAAACACAAAACCAGCCCCAGGCCTAACATGTGACATCCGATACTGGATCGCAATACGCAATACTACGTATACTACGCCTGACACTGATTACATATTCCTTAAAAGAATATTTTTGGAGAATTGGGTAGGCATTGCGCTTTGCTAGAAGCCAACCATGTCTCGTAAATCAGTAAAATGTAGTACTAGGTACGTACGTGTTCGGATAGTCCGACGACCGGATTTACTGCCAACATATCCAGGGATCTCATGGGTCGCTTCCCGAAGATTCACCGATGACGTATGATTCAAACATAATTAATCTGGGATGAGTTACGGAGAGATTTTATATGGGATAAAATACTATTAGAAGGGAGAGAACGATTAATTTGGAATTAATCTATAAAATAATATATTCGATATATTAAACAAAATTAGATTTCGACGCGGAATTATAATTGGATTTTAATTCGGACGAACGATTTAATTTAGAATTAATTCGTGAGCGACGTGAATAATAATTTTGCTTGGCATAATTATTTAATTAAATTTGATTGAATTACGTCGCAACGGAAAATTTATTAATTCAGAATTAACGAACCCGAGCCCAGAATGTGTTTAGGGGCCCACTCGGATTTTGAATTTAAGTAGGGCCCACAAGTCACATCGCAAGTCACATCGTCTGTCACTTTAGTGATGGAAGTCATGTCACCTTTTTGTGATTGACATTCAGTCACTATTCATTATGGGATTAGATTGAGGCATTGAATGCCAATTTTCCCTCCAATTTTCTTTATGCTTTTTTGGAAAAGCATATACCAAATTTGGAGTTGACTTTTCATAAATGTAATTGGTTTTAGAAACCAAACATACCAAAAGAAAAAACTCTCTCTTCTTTCCTCTCATTTTGGCCGAATACTACAAGGCTTTACAAGGAAATTTTGTAGCAATTTTTCCTAAGCTAGCACTTGAAGAATCATATCAAGGTGTTAGGGAAACCAATCCTTGAGCTTGGAATCTCATCACTCAAAGCTTGGAGCTTGGAGATCAACTTCAAAGGGGCTTGGCCGAAACTTCAAGGAGCAAATTTTTTGTGTTCAACGCATCCAAAATCTGATCAAAGTGAGTATTTTCTGCATTCTTACTTTGTTGTATTCACATGATTTCTTGCTTAATTTGATCTTGGTTTGACCTAGAAAACCCAACAGGTACCACGTTCTTACCGATTTACAAGACTTGGTTGGCTTCTAGCAAAGCATTGTGCCTATCCAATTCTCCAGAAATATATTCAACATGGAATATATATAATCTGTATCAGGCGTAGTATACAAAGTATTGCGTAATACGAACCAGTATCGGATGTCATATGCTAGGCCTAAAGCTGGAATTATGTTTGCCCCGTATGAAGCATATATCGGATCACTAGCAACTAGTCTCTGTAATCGGATAATCATGACCTAGTCATACTATCCCGATAGTTGTAGCATTTAAGAGTACTAGTTTTGTATCCATACGTGTTTAATAGGGGTCTAACCAAAGCGAATCTGTTCCCGGCCTAACGGCTAACAGAACCTCCTATCACACTTGTATAAGTATCCAATATTTAAATATATGAGAACTATGTCGTTAAGCTTCCATAACGTGCACAAGTGTAATAGTAGCCTATTCCGCATTATCGATGTCCAGTCTCGATAATACTATGACTAGGGATATTTAATGATTAAACCTTTCGTGGATTAATATTGTCTCATATCTTATTAATCTGGTACTAATCATATGGACTTTCATCATTTATATATCCAAGTAATCCAATTACAAAATGATAAAAGAGCAATTTCCTTTGTCACATAGTTAATTTGTACAAAAAACACCATGTCTTTTACAAATAGTGATGCTATGGGTCATAATTATCCAACAATACATATCACTAAATCCTATTTAGTTTCAATCTAATCTTAATTAGATCGAATATGTATATAAAAGCAAGAAGTACTACCATAAATTAAGTAATATTATGGAAAAATGAATTGTTCGTATTCATGAATCGAATATAAATACGATCTGGATTGGCACTTCGAGCACCAACCCTAACAGTCTGGTTCCACAAAGCATGCAAATCTGCCCAAGGCATAGCAGTGTCATCGATATGCTGGTATTAGGGACCGGTATGCGGTCTCAGTGTAGAAATCACAAGATTTGAAGATTGAAAACATTTTGCAATGACCCCAATGCATCAAAATGAATGTGAAGATTCAAATGAACTTAGAGTACTTAGATTATAGACTCATTTATAATTAAAGCCATAAGCTATAAGATTACACTAGATATTCTATATTAGGCGCTTGAGTCTTCATATCCATTTGCTCTTTATGAGTAATTGCTTCGACATCTTTTTATAATACTCGCTAATGCGCGTCGAAGTCTTTCATATTGCATCATCAAAATCCTTCATTGAATGTTATGGCGCTAACATGAATGACATATCAACTTCTAGGTTTTGAAAAAATATATGTAATCTCAAGTGCACCCTAGCACACCTTAAATTATAAAGTAAAAATACATGAGCTAATTAAAATAATATCATGGTAAAGTTTTAGGGATTATATATAGTATAAAATATGCAAATAAAATTGGATAAAATTATAAAAAATGTATAGTTAAAAAAACTTTAAAAGTTTAAATCAATGGTGTAAACGCTGGATTTCACCTGAGGTCCACAATCGAGATTTGTATGATGGGGCACTAGCGATTCTGTAAAATAAAAATAGAGTGAGTGTGGAGAAACGCTAAGTTAGTAATGAAGATGAACAGAAAATGATGGAATAATAAGGTATGAGTTTACCTTAACCTCCGTAGACTGCCGTAAGGGTGGTGGGCAAGTGTTTGGAGAGTGAGAGGTATAGAGAGCTCAAGTAAGAATATTGAGACTTGAATGAATCTGTAACTCTGAATCCCACTTCTATTTATAAGCTGAGGATAAAGTAGCTGGGATATGGGCTGTATTTATGATAAGGCCCTACTAACATGCCAATGATAACATGCTTTCGGTGATAAAGAACTTTACGTTGTTATCATTTAAGGAAAAGAGGATATAGTGGGTGAAAGATTTATCAGGGTTTGTTTGAGTTGTCTGTTACCTTTTGGAATGATTTAGGTTTTTCAGGCCAGACTACGTTTTTGGGCTTTACTTATCTTTAGGTCTGAAATGAAAAGACGATCTTGGCCCTAGACCCAAATTTGTCACGTACAGTTTGTCCCCATCTCTCTAAGTCATGGAGTCATTGACTTGGAGAGTACCTGTCAACTGGGATTTGATTAAAATGATATAGATGTACCTGAATACTGATGTCACTTGGACCTCTGTGAGGATGGATCTGTTGATTGGACCAAAGGTATGGCCAAGATCATTCCCAGTCAACCAGACCTACAAGGGTCTTTGGTGTCATTTGGAAGGCTTTGATCTTGACTTGACATGAACTATAAGGAATATTCCCAGTCGGCTGAACTAGATGAAGGTTCAGGATAATCTCAATTCGGCTGGTCAGGGGACCAATGAAGTCTTCAATGTCGTCTGGACTAGATGAAGGTTCAGGTCTTGATCTTGACTCGATATTAGCCATGTGGAATGTTCCCAATCGACTTAACCAAGTAAAGGTTAAGGATAATCTCCATTCGACTGATCAGGGGACCAGTGGAGTCTTTAATGTCGTCTGGACCAAATGAAGGTCCAGACATTGATCTTAACTCGACATGAGCCATGGAGAATGTTCCCAGTTGACTAAACCAGATGAAGATTCAGGATAATCTCCATTCGACTGGTCAGAGGATTAGTGGAGTCTTCAATATCATCTAGACCGGATAAAGGTACGAGCCTTGATCTTGACTCGACATGAACCATCGGGAATGTTCCCAGTCGACTGAACTAGATGAATGTTCATGATAATCTCCATTCGATTGGTCAGAGGACTAGTGCAGTCTTCAATATCGTATGGACCATAGGAAGGTCCAGGCTTTGATCTTGACTCGACATGAGCCATAAGGAATGTTCCCAGTCAACTGAACCAGATGAAGGTTAAGGATAATCTATATTCGACTAGTAAGAGGACCATGGAGTCTTCAATATCTTTTGGACCAGATGAAGGTCCATGCCTTGATCTTGACTCGACATGAGCCATGGGGAATGTTCTCAGTCGACTGAACCAGATGAAGTTTCAGAATAATCTCCATTCGATTGGTCAGAGGACTAGTGGAGCCTTCAATGTTTTCTGGACCAGAGGAAGGTCTAGGCCTTGATCTTGACTCGACATGAGCCATGGGGAGTGTTCCCAGTCGACTGAACCAGTTGAAGGTTCAAGATATTCTCCATTCGATTGGTCAGAGGACTAGGGAGTCTCCAATTTCGTTTAGACCAGATGAAGGTCCAGGCCTTGATCTTCACTCGACATGAGCCATGGGGAATGTTCCAAGTTGACTAAACCAGATGAAGGTTCAGGATAATCTCCATTCGACTGGTCAGAGGACCAGTGGAGTGTTTCACATTGTCGTGTCGATTGGGAGCAGCTCACATGACCATGCTAATCTAGTGATCATGAACATTATCAATAGACATGATTGGAGGCTTTATCGAGTGGGCCAGCTGGTGGCTATAATAATAAATGTGCTATGTTGACATGGTGAGATATTGGCAACCGATCAGTTGTCGAATGGAATAAAGTAATGCAATAATGTTTTTGTACATGTCGTCTGGGATAGAATCATTCGGGGAACTTGATGGCTATCCCGAGTAAGAATGAGGTCTGTTGCGTCGAATGAAACCATAGTATGCCTTTGTAGATGTTGCCTAAACCATTGTCGTCTGGAAAACTTCTAGCCATATTCGGTTAGAATAAAGTTTGTCATCTGGGGCAGTCTATTGGCTGGAGCTCCTATATGAAAAAATATTGTCACTCGTCTCATGGTGGATACTGATCTTCGAAGGGAATTTGTATCTCAGGCAAACAAATCTGTTTCTTTATGTTCCCAATCGACACTTAAGCTTACCTCTCATTATCGGTTTAGGCTTTATTTACGTTAAATGGTCTATTGAATGTCTTGGGCCTTTACTCAATTAATATTGTGGCCCTAGATTTAGCCACGAGGCATCATTTAGCAAAAATTTGAAGTGCCAAAATTGGGAGGAGTATAAGAGAGCTTGGAAGCTCATTTTCCTTTATTCTCAACAATTTTCTCGATTCGGCAAGTTGGAAGAGCTCTCAAGCCTTCAAGGTATTCTTCAAAAATTCTTCTCATGTTGTCCAATTTCCATTATTATTCATATGGAAGATTCAAACTGTTCTTGACAAATATGAGGTTTTGATCTTTGGAATTTCTGAGGCGTTAGGAAATTGTGTTTGTAGGATATTGTTTATTTGATCCTTATGAAGTAGAAGAAACCAAGCCTTAACTATTTCAAGTTATGTCATTTGGAAAATTTCGAATGAAGATTCGCATGATGGTATTGATATGCAAATAGATAGGTATACTAAATCACTTGTGGGAATATCTTCGAGTCAGTCGAGTGGGGAAGATGCTCAAGCTGATTGGTCACATGAGGGTCTTCTTGAGGCTGGAAATGTGACTGTAGTTGAACCACCATTAGGAATACCCACCGATGCAACGCCACTTAGGACACTACCAGCCATTATGGAGTCGAGTGGAACCCCTAGCACAAGTGAACCGACGAATATTCTTACCAGAAATCAAGCTAGTCGTGTGACTGAAAAATCAATGATGGAGATGAAGTTGATATATAGGTTTCCTCAGTCTATAGAAGTTATGTTAGCTACGTCGACTGAGAGGATTGACTATTAAGTTCCTGGGTGGATTGGGTTTTATGAGCGTCTTTTTGCTGATTGGTTTAGATTCCCAATACCCAAGTTAGTTTGGGAGGTACTGAACAACTATGAGTTAACCCCATCCCAGTTGATGCCAAACACATGGAGAATTCTGTTGTTGATTGAGTGCATTACGTTTGAGTTCGGAATTGATTTTAGGGTAAGGGATCTCCTGCATACATACTCCATGAAGGAGGATCTGAGAGAAAATGGGAGATATCATTTATATCTTCATCAGAAGAAAGAACCTTTGGTCTTGGGGCTTACAACGAATGACATGTGAGAGAGTGTATTCGGGTCGATTGGGGCCGGTCGTATTCTCGAACATTGGAATTTATCGAGTGAGCATTGTACATTGATTTCCAATATTTACATTTTTTCTTTTTATGACTGAGGTCTTTATTTTTCCATTTGTAGGTCTTCAGGGAAACAGGACTTTTGACATCACCAATCGTGTCGTTTTGAATACGAAGTTCATCCTTAGTCTGCCCGCCCCTGAGAGAAACTGGAGAGCCGTTCTTGAAGAAATGAGATTGAGATTGACCCCGTTATAGAAGGAAATTTTTGATCCATAAGGTATCCTTTTGGCCCCCTGTAAATAAATTTTGTTTGTGATCTTGGCTACTTGTTCGTGTGGACTGACTTTTAAGGAGTCGTTATTTTTAAAGCCACTAACACCTGAAGATATTTTGTGTGCAGCTGAATTCAAGGTGCTTTCACTCCATGAAATGAAATATAGAAGGAAAAATAAGAGGGCCAAATGGAAAGAACTAGAAGCTGCAGACATTGAGGTCCCAATCCAAAAGAAGTTACTTCTACTGAGGCTATTATTGTGACTAGGCAGTCAACTGAATTGGTTAAAGCATCCAGGAAGATAAAAGTAGTGATTGAAGTGGAGGAAGACCTTGAGAATGCCATAGTGAAGATTCATTATGGGTCGATCGCGATTTCAGATCCTTCCAGCCTCTCAAAATTCATCAAAGGGCTCCTCCTTGAAGAATATGAAAATAGGCTGGCTGAATTGGGTCCGATAAAGACAAGCAAAAAGGTCGCGGCGTTGAGCTATCAGGTAACGTTACAAAGGATCTCCCCTCTTTTAGTCGAATGGAGAATAACACCACATTTTTCCAGGTTATGGAATGTGGCCTTTTCATACAATAATATGTCGAGTCGAATCAAATTCGAATGAGAGAGTTGGAGAATTCTAACACGTTAGTTAGAAATAAGGTTGTCGAGATGAATGCACTACTGGAAGCCTCTGAAATGAAGGCCATAATGGTTGAGAAAGTGGAGAATGAATTGAAGGCCATTCAAGCGACTTTGAAATTGGAGAGGGACGTATCTAGAGCTACAATCGAAGCATACGAGGAAATATTGGATAGTTTGAGGAAAGAGAAAGCCTCGTTGGTTGAGCAGCTCGAGGTGATTGCTTTTGAATCGATGATGAAATGAATAAGGGATCTTATGAAATAGTATCTTGCCGGAGAGCATGTAGCATGGAAACCAAAGATATGGATCAAAGAATATGACAAATTGGTTTCCGGACTCTCTCTTTTGACTGAGGGTGAAGAATAAGAGAAATTAGAGGAAGTTCACTCTAAATAGGCGGGTTCTGATATTGGAGAGGAAGTTCACTTGAAAAAGGTGGTTCTGATGTTGTAATTGGTGATGTTGCTGATACAGGGATGGTTGTCGTGGAACATGTAGAGGCGGGTGAAGGCACTGGTTCGCTTGAAGTCGACCGTATTATTCAATCTGTTGCGTGGGATGCATCTGCTGAAGAATGATTTATGTAGTTTGTACTTTTTTTTTTTTGTGTAAAAAAATGATGATAATTGAATGAAAATGACTTATTAATGAATCTTAAATTTACTTGCTTGATTGTTGTATCGCCTTTTAAAAGACGAACGTTAGTTGACTACATACAAAATAGCATGATCCTTGTCCCCTAGTCAAAATATAATCATTTGTCGAGTGGCTATATTATGACTTAATATTGTGTCACTACTTGTAGAATAGCTTGAGATAAATTACGTTCCAGCTATTCTGAATGGGTCTTCCATCCGTGGTACTCATTTTGTATGCTCTTCACCCAACGACCTTTTAATGATGTATAGTCCTTCTGATGAGTGGTAATTATATCACTATTTACCACTCATTTAACCTAATATTTTGTATAGTTTCTTGAGTCTTGTGAATATTTTGATGTGTTTTATGTCATTTTGTAGATAAATAAAGTTTCAGGACATTCTGGAGGTGATTTGGACAAAACAGTGAAAATTGGAAAAAGGGCATTTTGGTAATTTTTCGGGTCGCGACACGCAACCCTTTGGCGTCGCGATGCCTAACGTACACCAAACAGTGCTAACATGCGCCGGGTCCATAAATCAAAATCTGAGAAAATTTGACTTTCCTAACGTGCGCCGTGCCACGTGTCACCATCACAGCCGATCTACTAACATGTGTCGTGCCACGTGTCACCATCCTACGATGCCGACAGTCGCCATCACCACATGTCACCACGTGTCACTCCACCTGTCAGCCACATCATCGTCCACATCATCAGTTGACCGAGTCAACGTGCCACCTCACCGCCACGTCATCATCAACCAATCACAGCGTGCCACGTGTCGCAATTCTATGGTGCCGACAGTCAAATTGCCATGTGTCGCCACATCAACGCCATGTCAGCATCAATTATTGACTGACTTATCCTTATCTGACCCGTGGCGGATAAGAATATGAGCCGACCAATCAGAAGCCGCCACGTGTCACAATAATTGAGCTTCAACCACCTTGCCACGTGTCGCCTTATCACCTTATCCAGAATCTGCAGCCGACGAACCAGAGCGTGCCATGTTGACAATAACGAGCGTCGCGACGTGAGCTGGGCGTCGTGACGCGCGACCCTTACTGACGCCTATAAATAGAGCGCGAAATTTCAGTTTCAGATGTACTATTCTCTCTCATTTCTTGGATGTAAATAGAGAGTCTTCTCTCTAGTTTCTTTTAATTTTAGTTTTGTAATTAAATTTTAATTACGTTTTGTAATAATAGTAATTTACTTTCCTTACTTTTTTCAATTTTTACTATTCACCATGAGGAGGTCACTTCCCCAGCTAGGGTGAAAGGTAATTATTTTACTATTGCTATTTAGATTAATCTCTCATAAATATAATATATTCACTATTTAAAATATTGACTTAAAAAGGATACCGCCAGATTGGTCGGTTGGTAGATCATTTTAATCTGGTTTAAACCTGACTAATCAAGGATACCGCCAGATTTGTCGGTTGGTAATTAAATTTTCTTACCGCCTAAATGGCAGGTTTATTTTTGTTCCGCCTTAATGGCTGGTTGGACTTAATTTGACTTAATCAGGATACCGCCTATATGGCTGGTTGGTAATGTTATCACAAGTTTATATATTATATTATGGGAGATATCTAAATTAGTAGTAGTAAAAGTAATTCCTTTTACCTTAGCATTTTATTTTATTGTAATTTACTTTTCAGTATTTACTTTACCGCATTTTTACTTTATGTCTTTTATTTTCAAGTTTTTACTAGCCCTAGTTATTTGTTGTAACTAAATTAGTTATCTGGGGTTGTGATGACTTTTAATATCACCGGTTTATAAGGGGTTAGATTATAGTTTGGGTATTATAAAGATTTATTTATTGAGTCTTAATCTTAATGCTTTTTATTAACTGGCCACTAATAAAATTGATCTGGTAAATCTAAAATGAACTAGACATAGGGATTTTAGGTTTCAGCCTTAGACTTAATATCCCACGATCTTCCTTGAGGATAGATAACCCTTTAATAGATTTCCTTACAGGATAGACATATACCTGTCGGGCGGGGGTAGCCATAATTGGAACTTAAACTTAATGAATCCAGATAATTTGGTTGACATAGACATATGGTTCAATTGGGTTAAACTGGGTATTTGTGTCTGACCATCGACAGAGGCTTTCACATAATTTAGTGTTCCAGGTTAATAAATCAATATATTACCCAACTATGAAATAACCATTTCATCTTTAAAATGATATTGGAAGAAATCACAACCCTAAATAGTTTTTAATATTGAATTTTCTTAAAACCTACTTTCGAACAATTTTATTTACTTGTTTTTAAATTTAGAATCGTCACCATTTCAAATCAATAAAACAACATGTTAGATACTAGTAATCATTTGACCTCATAAAATTAATAGCTTAAATATTAAGTCCTCGTGGGATCGATATTTTTATACTACTTTAAGAGATAGCTCATAGTTGTTCCAAGTAATGCTAAGGAGACGACACGTGCGCTTGCGTTATACGTGTGTGTTTACGCCGGTCAAGTTTTTGGCGCCGTTGCCGGGGACTTATTTATCTTTCACTATTAGTTTTGGGGTTAGATACGTTACTTGTATCTAATTTCTTTTTACTTATTGTTTTTGTTTTCTTGTGTTTTAGGTTCTCAGAAACTACATGAGACGAACTAGAAGCTTTGAACTCCGACCGCTCGACCCATAAATTGAAAGAACCATCAGACAGTTGAGAAAGGAAAGGCGTGAAGGCCAAGAAGCTTTAGTCAACATGGAACCTGAACCATTGGAGGTTGCACCAGCAATACCCATTCGAGACAGAACCATTCCGTTGGTCGACGGCCTCATTTCATGTATTATACTTCCTCCCTTACCAGCAAATGCGTGTGACATCAAAATATGCATTCAGATGATTCAGTAGTCAGTTCAATTTGGGGGAAATGCAACTGAAGATCTTAATGCCCACATCAGCAACTTCCTGGAAGTTTACGGCACTTTGAACTACAACAGAGCATCAGAATAAGCAATGAGAGTGCGGGTTTTTCCATATTCCCCGAAAGACAGAGCTAAAGCTTGGCTACATTCGTTACCAACAGGTTCCATCACAACTTGGAACACTCTAGCCACCAAATTCCTTGCAAAGTACTTTCCACCAGCCAGAACTGCAAAGTTGATAAATGACATCACATCCTTCGTGCAACAAGATTCAGAATCCATTTGCGAAGCTTGGGAAAGATTCAAAGATTTACTCCGGAAATATCCTCATCATTAGATCGCAAAGTGGCTACAAGTCCAAACCTGCTACAATGGACTTTCTGGAATAATGAGAACCACAATCGATGCTGCTGCTGGAGGAGCTTTAATGGCAAAAGGAGAAGATCAAGCCTAGGACTTAATTGAAGAAATGGATAACAATAATTCATTATGGCCAACAGAAAGAAGCTTGATCCAACGAATTACTGGAATTTATAAAGTTGGAGCCAACACAGCAGTGAATGCCAAGCTGGATCAGATTTGTAAAAATCTGGAAACTCTTAACATGAAAGTTAATGGTGGATCCACAAGTTCACCATTTGGAGGAATACCTGATTCAGAATCTTACAACCAACAAGAAGAGACAGTGAACTATGTCAACAATTTCAACAGACAGGGGAACAATCCATATTCCAACACCTATAACCCAGGGTGGAGGAATAACCCCAATTTCGCATGGAGCAACAATTCGGGGCAAAAGAACTACCCACCACCGGGATTCCAACAACCAAATAAAAGCCAAGAGCATGAAAAAGAACCCGGAATAATAGAAGTGCTGGCCCAGTTGAAGAAGCAAGAAGCAAAATACGATGTTTTAGCAACAATGGTTCAAAATCAAGTAGCATTGAATCAAAGCCATTCAGCCTCTATCAAAGCACTGGAGAATCAAATCGGAAACCTAGCCAATGGTCAAAGTTATAGACCCCAGGTAATCTTCCCAGCAACACAGAACCAAATCCAAGGAACATAGAGAATGAGCAGTGTCATGCCATCATGTTAAAAAGCGGTACTGAAATCAACAAAGATGTTGGAGCCAAAACAGCTGCTGAGGAAGTTCCAAAAGAAACAAAGCAACAGATGGAGGAAAAAGAAGAAAAGGAAAAAAAACAGATCATTCCACCTCCACCTTTTCCTCAGCGTCTTCAAAAGAACAAATTGGACAAGCAGTTTTTTCGGTTCCTGGAGATCTTCAAAAAGCTGCATATCAACATTCCATTTACATAAGCGTTGGAACAAATGCCCAGCTATGCCAAATTCATGAAAGACATTCTTTCACGAAAGCGGAGATTGGGAGATTACGAGACAGTAGCATTATCAGAAGAATGTAGCGCTATCATTCAGAGGAAACTTCCTCCAAAGTTGAAAGATCCTGGTAGTTTCACTGTTCCATTCACCATAGGAGAACATGAATTTGGTAAGGCTTTATGTGATTTAGGTGCGAGTGTTAATTTGATGCCTTTTTCTATTTTCAGGAAATTGCAGATTGGAGAAACAATGCCAACCTCAGTCTCCCTACAACTTGCTGATATAACGCTCGTATTTCCAAGAGGCATAGTTGAGGATGTGCTGGTCAAGGTTGACAAATTCATTTTCCCAGCAGATTTTATTGTCCTTGATATGGAGGAAGACGTAGACGTGCCAATCATCCTCGGGAGACCATTCTTGGCTACAGGTCGAACCATTATTGATGTACAAAAATGAGAATTAACCATGAGGGTACAGGACCAAGAAGTAACTTTTAATGTTTTCAAGGCCATGAATTTCCCAGATGATGAAAAGAATGAGGAATGTTTCAGACTTGATGTGATACACAGTACCATTTAGAACTCCAATGCAATGTAAAATTCTACTGAAAAACTTAAAACATGTCAAATTGTACATAGAAAAGGCAAAGAAAAGACATGATGAGAAGTTAGTGCGCATACAACTGGAACCATGGCAGAAGGTACTGTTAAATAAATCAAGGGTGAAATTCTTTCCATGGAAGCCAAAACACGGTGGTCAGATCCATTCTTAATCACCAAGGTTTTACCAGATAGAGTCGTTGAGTTACATGATCCCGACTCCAACAAAACATTCAAGGTTAAAAACAAGCGTGTTAAGCACTACTGGGGAGAATCATTTGAGCGACAAAAAGAAAGTGTCACACTTTCAGATCCAGCTTAACATTCGAGAAGTCACGTCTAGCTGACGACTTTAAACTTAGCTCTCGCAGGGAGGCAACCCATGCAATTTGTATATATATTGTGATTTGGTGTGATTTAATTTTGTGTGTTTAGTTTTTGTAGGTTAATTCATTTCAGGATGGAAGAAGCTCTAGCAAATCTTCACAAGCAATTTCCTTCTCTCCCTCAAAAATCTCTGATGAAAGTTTACAAAGCTCGCTTGGAACGGATGAGACTACTAACAATTCACGGTGTTCCTAATGACATTCGTTGGGTAATTGAAGCACGGGTCCGATTGGCATGTGAGTCTTCTGACTCTTTTATTTCTCATCTGTCTTGTTTTGGTAGAAGCACATATGCAAAGAAACGTAGAGCTAAGCAAATGGGTGTTTGTTACAAATGTGCACCCTGGAATTGTAATACTCGTTGTCGTTCTTTAGGAATGGTGTCTGATAATCGCGAAGACAAAATTAAATTCATTAGGGATGGCTTGAGTAAGGAGTCTTTAGATGATATATCTTCGACTCTTGAGACGCATCCTAGTGGATATGTTCACATAGCCTTTCGCAAATTACATACACAATTTCAAAAAGAAAGACAACAGTTAAGTCTTGGGAATCTGACTCAAAAAGACCATGTTTGCCAATTTATAAGAAAATTGGATGGGAAGCTTGTCCCTGACGCATAGACATCAATCAAGCCGCTACTTTTCTTGTAAATATTATATCTCTTTGTCTTTTCTAATAATTGTAATTTGTTTTGTTGTTTTCTTTTATTTTCTCCTACAATATCCAAACATTTTTTACTATCACGATATTATTTTACTATTTTGCTATTAATCGTCCTTTGGAAGATACTTGTGCTATTTTTACACACCCTTTTCAGGTATTATAAGTTCAAATCATCATTGCACTTTTGAAGACATCCAGAGTAAAACATGGAAGCCACTTCAAGAAGACGAGTTGAAAACATCTGTGTGTTTTGCGGTAGTAGTGTTGGTACTAAACCACAATACGTAGAAGAAGCACAAGAATTGGGTCGAGTCTTAGCTGCAAGAAATATGCACTTAGTATATGGCGGAGGCAATCTTTGACTTATGGGGATCGTTTCAAAGGCCGTACAGGAAGGAGGCAGTCACGTTTTGGGAATCATCCCAAAACCCTTGGCAGAGGCAAATCTTATTGAACCATCAAACGGAGAGGAACTGATCGTGCCAGGTATGTCTGAACGACTGGTAGAAATGATTAACCGTGCTGATGCTTTTATTGCTTTGCCAGGTGGCTTGGGCACATTGGAGGAAATTTTTATAGTGCTATCTTGGGTGAACTTGAACATACACCAGAAACTAATTGGGCTGTTAACGTTGATGGATTTCAGCTAATCAAGTATTATCTTCTAAACTCTTCTTCTACTATTTAAGACATTGTGGACAATGTCTCATTTAGGTTTGGGGGAAGGAATTAGTTGATCAGTACCTTGTTTTTAGTTTGTGTGTTGTTTTTATTTTTAGTCCAAAATTTTTCGAAAAATACAAAAAAAAAAAACAAAAATTTTCAAAAATTACAAAAATATTTTGCGTTTTTGTGTTTTTATTTTGACTAAAAATGTGAAATTGGTAAGAGATAGCTGAGTAAGGAGTTTTCACTCCTGAGACGTATCTTAAACCATTTTGAAGCAAGTTAGTTTTTGTTTATTTCATTTTAAATTATTTAATTTGTGAATTCTCCATAATACTGACTAAAATGGATCTTCATATGCTCAGTTGACGGGTATTATCAACATGCATAGTAACATACGGACATGAACTATAATTGAAAAGTTTGTAATATTCAGTGCTCTAGTTTAATTGGAGGAAGCATCTAAAAAAGCAAAGGAGTAAAAAAAAAAAAAACGTCTGCGATCCGAGTTATTAAGTTTGTAAGGGTGTTTTAACACCTAGTGCCCTAAAGCCAACTGGTTTGGGAGTCACTGGCCCAAAGCTCGCTACATGGATCGAAGATGTTGCAAAATATATATATATATATATATCTGAAGTCTGAGTAATTAAGTCTGTATGGGTGTCTTAACACCTGGAGCCCTAAAACCAACTGGTTTGGGAGCCACCGACCCAACACTCGCTACATAGACGGAAGATATTGTATATAAATAAAAAAAAATCAAAGAAAAAATCCGAAAAATTATTCCATTGCTGCAAAAAGGTGTGAATTCTGATAAAACTTTAGAACAAAAATATTACTCTCTTATCAACTGCACTTATGACTATTGTGGGAAAAAATGAGTTGTTTAATATTTTGTTGGCTGTGTATATGGAGAATGGTAAAAATAATCGGAGAATTTACTTATTCAGTAATTTAGAAAGAAAGAAAACAACTAGTAACTTGGAGTAGAAGTTTCACCTGATTAGTCACTAACTTCTTTATTCTCTT
Source organism: Zanthoxylum bungeanum (assembly GCA_019454045.1). Lineage (NCBI taxonomy): Eukaryota > Viridiplantae > Streptophyta > Magnoliopsida > Sapindales > Rutaceae > Zanthoxylum > Zanthoxylum bungeanum. Next base: position 54,968 of record SKCR01026816.1, on the reverse strand, counting down.
TTCGCTTGTCTTTTTTTGTGTGCATTAGTTTCACTACCTTTTTACTTTTGTAAAATGTTTGTGGGTATCATTGCTGTAAACCCTCACGAGACTACAACTCGTCCACTAGGGACACCTAAGGGTTTAAAGGCTTGTTGCATACGCTAAATGCAACTGTGATCCCTATGAAAGTGGCTTAGTTAAATTTTATTTTAAAGATGTTTATTTTATTCTGTGTTTTGCTCAAGGACTAGCAAAATGTTAGGTTTGGGGGTGTGATGAGTGGTAATTATATCATTATTTCCCACTCATTTAACCTAATATTTTGTATAGTTTCTTGAGTCTTGTGAATATTTTGATGTGTTTTGTGTTATTTTGTAGATAAATAAAGTTTCAGGACATTCTAGGGGTGATTTGGACCAAAACAGTTAAAATTGGAAAAGGGTATTTTGGTAATTTTCCACGTCACGACGCGCAACCCTTTGGCTTCGCGTCGCCTAACGTACACCGAACAGTGCTAACGTACGCCGGGTCCACAAATCAGAATCTGAGAAAATTTGACTTTGCTAACATGTGTCGTGCCACGTGTCACCATCACAACCGATCTGCTAACATGCACCATGCCACGTGTCATTATCCTACGGTGCCGACAGGCGCCATCGACACGTGTCACTCCACCTGTCAGCTACGTCATCGTCCACATCATCAGTTGACCGAGTCAACGTGCCACCTCACCGCCACGTCATCATCAACCAATCACAGCGTGCCACGTGTCGTAATTCTATGGTGCCGACAGTCAAATTACCATATGTCGCCATATCAGCATAAATTATTGACTGACTTATCCTTATCTGACATGTGGCGGATAAGAATCTAAGCCGACCAATCAGAAGTCGCCACGTGTCACAATAATTGGCCTTCAACCACCTTGCCACGTGTCGCCTTATCACCTTATCCAGAATCTGCAGCCGACGAACCAGAGCGTCCTACGTCGACAAAAATGGGCGTCGCGACACGCGACCCTTACTAACGCTTATAAATAGAGCGCGAAATTCCAGTTTCAGATATACCATTCTCTCTCATTTCTTGGATGTAAATAAGGAGTCTTATCTCTAGTTTCTTTTAATTTTAGTTTTGTAATTAAATTTTAATTACGTTTTGTAATAATAGTAATTTACTTTCTTTACTTTTTAAAGTTTTTACTATTCACCATGAGGAGGTAACTTCCCCAGCTAGGGTGAAAGGTAATTCTTTTACTATTGCTATTTAGATTAATCTCCCTTAAATATAATATATTCACTATTTAAAATATTGACTTAAAAAGGATACCGCCAGATTGGTCGGTTGGTAGATAATTTTAATCTGGTTTAAACCTGACTAATCAAGGATACCGCCAGATTGGTCGGTTGGTAATTAAATTTTCTTACCGCCTAAATGGCAGGTTTATTTTGGTTCCGCCTTAATGGCTGGTTGGACTTAATTTGACTTAATCAGGATACCGCCTTAATGGCTGGTTGGTAATGTTATCACAAGTTTATATATTATATTATGGGAGATATCTAAATTAGTAGTAGTAAAAGTAATTCCTTTTACCTTAGCATTTTATTTTATTGTAATTTACTTTTCAGTATTTACTTTACCGCATTTTTACTTTATGTCTTTTATTTTCAAGTTTTTACTAGCCCTTGTTATGTGTTGTAACTAAATTAGTTATCTGGGGTTGTGATGACTTTTAATATCACCGGTTTATAAGGGGTTAGATTATAGTTTGGGTATTATAAAGATTTATTTATTGAGTCTTAATCTTAATGCTTTTTATTAACTGGCCACTAATAAAATTGATCTGGTAAATCTAAAATGAACTAGACATAGGGATTTTAGGTTTCAGCCTTAGACTTAATAGCCAACGATCTTCCTTGAGGATTGATAACCCTTTAATAGATTTCCTTACAAGATAGACATATACCTGTCGGGCGGGGGTAGCCATAATTGGAACTTAAACTTAATGAATCCAGATAATTTGGTTGACTTAGACATATAGTTCAATTGGGTTAAACTAGGTATTTGTGTCTGACCATCGACAGAGGCTTTCATATAATTTAGTGTTCCAGGTTAATAAATCAATATATTACCCAACTATAAAATAACCACTTCATCTTTAAAATGATATTGGAAGAAATCACAACCCTAAATAGTTTTTAATACCGAATTTTCTTAAAACCTACTTTCGAACAATTTTATTTACTTGTTTTTAAATTTAGAATCGTCACCATTTCAAATCAATCAAACAACATGTTAGATACTAGTAATCATTTGACCTCATAAAATTAATAACTTAGATATTAAGTCCTCGTGGGATCGATATTTTTATACTACTTGAACGATACGTGCGCTTGCGTTATACGTGTGTGTTTACGCCGGTCACCTTCCCATGTTGGCTCGAGCTTTCCATCACCAACTTCTTTAGTGTTTTGGAAGACTTTGCATAGGACCTAATCTATTTCTTTGAATGTTCTGCATCTGACATTTTTGTTGAAGTTTTTGGCCATTCTTGTTGATAGGCAACAAGTCGTATGAAGGCATGTTCTCTTAGTTCATCAATTGTATCAAGGTTCAGATTCATGAGCTATCGATTTGATCCTTCCTCAAGCCAATAGTAGCGGGGGATGGGATATTGCCCTCAGCTGGGATGACTGCTTCAGATCCAAATTCCAATGAGAATGTGGTTTCTCAAGTCGACGAACGGGATGTTATTCTGTAAGACCACAAGACTCTAGGAAGTTCATCTACCCATGCTCCTTTTGCTTTCTCCAATCTTCTCTTCATCGTGTTCATAATTATCTTGTTGGAATACTCGGCTTGAACATTGGCTTTTGGGAAGCGTGGGGTTGGGAAGCTTAGTTTGATTCCAAAATTCTTGCAAAAGTTTTGGAAACAGTGGCTGATGAATTGAGAACCATTATCGGTCACAATCTCTCTTGGTAGCCCGAATCGACATATGATATTTTTCCAAACAAAGGCATTCACTTCGCGGTCTCGTATATTGGCGAAAGCCTCTGTTTCAATCCATTTGGAGTATTAATTTATAAGTGCAAGCATATAGATCGTTCTCATTGGGCGGTTATGAGTTTTCCTACAATATCCATCCCTCATTTTATGAATGGCCAAGGGGAAAGAATGAGGTTGAGTCTTCCAGGTGGTAGGTGTGAGACGGGGGTGAATCTTTGACATTTCTCATACTTACTGGTGAAGTTGGTTGAGTCAGCTCACATAGTATGCCAATAGTACCCTCTCGTATAGGCTCGACATGCCAAACTTCTTCTGCCAGAGTGATTTCCACATTCTCCTTCATGTAGCTCGGCCAATATATATTGGGGTTCTTTGGGAGTAAGTCACTTAAGGTATGGTCCAGATAAAGATCTCTTTAGAAGTTGGTCTTCAAAGAGAGTGAACCTGGCAGCCTGTCATTAAAATTTTCGAGCCTCGGCTTTGTCTTCTGGGAGTATGCCATTTTGCAAGTACTTCACTAAAGAAGTCATCCATGAGTCGCCTGAATTGATTGAGGCAACTTCCTTAGTTTCTTCCTTCCATATGGCTGGCCATTATATGTACACCACTGGAATGGACTGTGGTTTGTCTCCTTACATTATAGAACCGAGGGTGGTCAAAGCTTCTACATAGGTATTTTCATTCATAAAAACTTGCGATATTGTGAGTTCCTAAAATGTCGACTGTAGTTCATTCACTTTCTGTAAGTATGAGGCCATTTGTGAGCCTCGTGCTTGATACGAACTTTGGAACTGGTTGACGATTAATTGGGAGTCTGACTTTACAGTGATCTTCTTGGCTCCCAGTTCTCTGGCCAGGGTCAAACCAGCTATCTGAGCTTCGTACTCAGCTTTTTTAATTGGTGACTTTGAAACCACACTTTAATGTCTGTTGTAGCGTGTCGCCTTCAGGAGTGGTGATCACAACTCCCAATCCGCAGCCTCACTTGTTGATGGCTCCACCGACTGCGAGTTTCCAACTGGTTATCGACTGGTTACATTGGATTTTCAATTCAGCAAGAACTTGTAGGTGTTGGGGTTTTGGGCAAAATACCCGGGTCACGCAGCGGAATGCGAGAAAATCAAATTTTCCCATTTCTTTAATTTTTTTTCTTGGGTAATTAAAATAAACTTATTTATTTTAATCATTCAATACTCAAAAACAGAAATTTTTAACCCAGAAATCATAATTTCAGTAAATTACCATAAGACCCCAAAACTTTCCATTTTCATCATTTTAGTCCTAAGTTGTTCAAAACAAACTTAGTTGATTTCCAATCACAACAAAAATGATTTATATATCAAATATACATTAAAAACATATTTTGAAAATTTTTCCAGATTTTTCAGTAATTACGAAAATACCTCAAAACTTTGCATTTTGATCATTTTAGTCCTAATTTGTCAAATACATAATTAGGTGATTCCCAATCACTACCAAAATGATTTATACATTTTTTACATCTCAAAATAAAAATTGTAATTCAAGAAAACATTTTTTCCAAAATTGCCGAGAGGTCCCTCAAGTTTCCAAGAATTGCACTTTAGTCCAAATTGGTTCCAAACCATTCAAGATCAAGTCCAATCAACACCAAAATTAATATGCATCATATATACATAATTAATTGACACATATAAGAAAATCCCCATATTTGGAGAGGGTTATGAACCCTAATTTCTCAAAATTGTCCAATTGGCCAATTAACACCAAATTAACAAAATTCAACACTTTAATTCAATCCTTACTACACCAAACAAGTCTCACCACCATGAAACAACTCAAGAATAATTCTAGGTCATTTATGAGTGGTTAAGTAACTCTAGAATGGAAACTAAGTCATCTAATGACCAAAAGTGTGCTTATTAACCATTAATAAGCCAACTTTGTTTATATACATGCTTATATATAACATCCAAGCTTCCAAACATCTTATTACAATACAAGAGAGTAGAGAAACATGTACACATCATATGTTATAGCTAAGAACCATAGAAACATTTTTCTATATAAAGAAAGTTAGAAATTACCTTTTAATCTCCATATTTTCTTTGATTTCTTCTTAACTTTTTTCTTTTTCTCACAACTCTCTTTCTTTGTAAACATTGGAGGCTTAGGATAAAGTAACTCAAATGAAAAAGAAACCCTTAAATACTAGGGTTAGTTGGCCGACTTTACTAGGAAAAAATGATAATTTTTTATTTTTCAATTTTTAATCAATATTAAAAGAATTTAAAGTCAAAAAAGATACCATTTTCATAAAGGAAAATACATGTGTACCAATCAAAATTAGTCATTTAAAAGCGCAATAATGATAAAGATAAACATATTAAATAATTCTAATTATTTAACAATTAAATAATTAGACAATTACTTAATACATATATCTAAATACATGTATCATATTTACATTAAATATTCAATAATACATATATTTGGAACACATGTCAAATACTTTATTTGAAATAATTAATTTGTATTTAATAAAATCAAGTATTTAATCTAAATACACATTAATTAGAAAACGGTTGGGTAACCCTTAAAGCATGCATTTTTCGTTTAACTGTTTAACGATTTATAAATAATCAATATTATTTATAAAAGTTGCCCTAGTGCTCTACGGGTATGTTTCATTAGTGAGACTCTATAGATTCAGGCATATCCGTCATGAAATCCAATTTTGTGTCCATAATCTACCCACCCGTAAATTATGACGACCACAGATAAACTCGTTGAATCATACAGGTTGAGGTCATCGCATACGTATAATCCCTCCGTCACAGGTATCCGGATTATCCCAGAGATATAGATAAAAATGTCAAATCGCTATAGGTATAATCTCGTCGATGATTCTATTAGCAACCTCTTAATAACACTCAGAACTAACTTCTACAGTGTACCAAGGTTCCATGGATTTAACAGATTGCTAATTGCATATTGAATACCTATGCTCTGTACACATAACAGACGAATCATATCTTGATACGCACAGGTTATCATGAGGATCAGTTCACACCCAAGGAACAGACGGAGGTCTGATCTTAATAGATCGGTGACGTGACTGCCATCAAAGTGTGGAGGATACCTCATACATCCACATTGGTACCTCAAGTCGAAGGATCACTATGCTCACTCAACCCGAGAAGATTCCTATTGACGTTGGTGTACCATCTATTAGGAAATCTTCGGTGAGTCATTCAGTGTTTATCCATTATAAACACCTATTCATTGGGATAAACCATCATACCAAGTCTTGATATACGATGTGTACTGGTCTCAGCGGATTTTACTAACCGACCCGCGTTAGTAAATATTGACTAGGAACTTTATTTGATAATATACTTCTAGTAGTGACACTTTCCAATGTCAATTACAAACTACTTTGTAACTGCGCACTACATTAAATATTATCAGGTCTTTTTCTAATATATACATATCACTAAATCATATTTAGTTTCAATCTAATCGTAATTACATCGAATATGTATATAAAAACAAGAAGTATTACTATAAATAAGTAATATTATGGAAAAAATGAATTGTTCGTATTCATGAAATGGATTGGCACTCTGAGCACCAACCCTAACTGTAGGATAGGGTTAAAGTCGGCTACGAAGTTTGCTAATGACTTAGATTTGATAGCGGTCCATGGCTGGTAAGTGATGTCTGTTGGTTTCTAAGGTGTCCCAAGATCATTCAAGCAATGAAATAAATGTGAATACGAAAGTAAGAATGGCGGAAACATACTTACAAAGATCGGATGGTTGGATGTGTTGATAACAAAACTTTTTGCCTTTTGAGAAGTCTCCAATCTTCCTCTTTGAATTTGAAATCCAAGCTCCAAGCTTTGTGTGTTGAGATTCCAAGATCAAGGGATTAGTTTCCCTAACACATTGATATGATTCCTTGAATGTGATAGCAAGATAAGAAAGAAAAACAATTTTCCCTTCTAATGGAGAAGCTCACGGTTTTAAGAGAGTTGGGAGAGGAGAGAGTCTTTTGTTTTTCAAAAAAAAATTATTTCAAAAGTCTCACACTATTTTGGTATATGCTTTTCCAAAAAACTTAACTAAAATTGGAGGGAAAATTGCATTAAAGTCTCTTAACTACTCCTATCACTCAAAATGACTAGATGTCAATCACCAAAAAGGCGACAAGACTTCCATCACTTAAAGTGACTAAAGATGTGACTCGTGATGTGACTTGTGGGCCCAACTTAAATTCAAAATCCGAGTGGGCCCGCAAACACATTCCGGGCTCGGGTTCGTTAATTCCAAATTAAAGAATTTTCCGTTGCGACGTAATTAAATCAAATTTAATTAAATAATTATGCCTAGCAAAATTATTATTCACATCACTAGCGAATTAATTCTAAATTAACTCGTTCGCCCGAATTAAAATCTAATTTTAATTTCGCGTCGAAATCTAATTTCGTTTAATATATCGAATATATTATTTTAACGATTAATTCCAAATTAATCATTCTCTCTTTTTCAAAAAATATTTTATCCTAGATAAAATCTCTCCGCAATTAATCCTAGATTAATTATGTTCGATTCATACATCATCGGTGAATCTTCGGGAAGCGACCCATGAGATCCCTGGATATGTTGGCAATAAATCCAGTCGTCAGACTATCCGAACACGTGAGTACCTCGTACTATATTTTTACCGATATACAAGACATGGTTGGCTTCTAGCAAAGCACCGTGCCTACCCAATTCTCCAGAAATATTCTTAAAGGAATATTTAATCTATGTCAGGCGTAGTATACGTAGTATTGCGTATTTCGATCTAGTATCGGATGTCACATGCAAGGCCTGAGGCTGGAATAGTGTATACCTCGTACGAAGCATATATCGGATCACAAGCAACTAGTCTCTTTAATCGGATAATCATGACCTTGTCATATTATCCCGATGGTTGCAACCAATTAGAGTACCAGTTCTGTATCCATGCGTGATCATCATCTCCATATGACTGAAGTGATACTTCCGTCTTGACATCACACTCAATAGACTACGATTCTCAATAAACCCAGTAGAGGCGTACACAGAACCTGTTAAAGTCCTGGACGACCAAAACCAAAGCGTATTGATTGTCGCAAGTACTAGCGATGCAAGTCTCAGGTTAAGACCAAATACACCTAACCTGATGCGGATTCCCATAGACACATAGTCATACTACCAATGGGATTCCGCGGGGTCTATCCAGATCAAAGCTGTTTCCGTACCATCGGAAAACGCAACCTCTTATCACACTTGCATATGTATCCAATACTTAAATATATGAGAACTATGATGTTACGCTTCCATAACACGCATAAGTGCAATACTAGTCTATTGTGCATTATCAATGTCCAGTCTCGATAATACTACGACTATGGATATTTAATGATTAAACCTTTATGGATTGATATTGTCTCATATCTAATAATTCAGAACTAATTATAAGGACTTTTATCATTTATATATTTAAGTAATCAAATTACAAAATGATCAAATGTAATTTCATTGTCACATACTTAATTTGTACAAAAACCACAATGTCTTTTACAAATAGTAACGCTATGGGTCATAATTGTATAACAATCTCCCACTTGGCCTATAGCCAGTCACTCAAGCATCTAACACATGAACTATGTACATGTCACTCAAACTTTTGCTGAGGAATAACTTTCGTCAGCAGATCTGCAATGTTGTCCTCTGATGCAACCTTCTCGATCTTCACATCGCCATGATGTATGATCTCAGGAATCAGATGGAAACGTCGAAGAACATGTTTGGACCGTTATTTTCACAATACAATGGAATGGGCTCAGCTGCTAATGGAACTACTTCTAATCCAATTAGGAATTTACGGATCCAAACTGCCTCTTTTGCTGCTTCAGCTGCAGTAATGTACTCCTCTTCTTGCTTGGAAGATTTCCAGCTTACTACTCCGTTATTCAAACAAAATATGTACCCAGATTGCGACTTGTAGTCGTCTTTATCGGTTTGGAAACTTGCATCGGTAAACCCAGTTACCTCAAGTTCTCTATCTCCATAGATTAAGAAAGCATCCTTAGTTCGTCTAAGATACTTAGGATATTCTTAACCGCCATCCAGTGACCATCACCTGGATCGGCCTGATAGCGACTACACATGCTCAAAGCATACGAGACATCAGGTCGCGTACATATCATGGCATACATGATCGATCTGACTGCCGAGGTGAACGGTATCCGACTCATGTTGTCTCTCTCATCTTAAGTTTTAGGACACATGTCCTTAGATAGAGTGATGCCATGTGACATTGGCAACAGTCCCCTCTTGGACTGATCCATGTTGAATCTCCTCAACACTTTGTCAATGTACGTGCTCTGGGAGAGTCCAAGCAACTTTCTAGATCTATCCCGGTAGATCTTTATTCCTAGAATAAAGGCTGCTTCTCTCAGATCCTTCATGGAGAATTTTAATGAAAGTCAAGCTTTCACCGATGTTAACATGGGAATGTCATTGCCAATAAGCAATACATCATCAACGTAAAGGACTATGAATGTCAGTGCGCTCCCACTAACCTTCTTATATACACAAGGATCATCCTCGTTTTGAAAGAAATCATATTCTTTTATGATCTCATCAAAACGTTGGTTCCAAGAACGTGATGCTTGCTTCAATCTATAAATGGATCGATTTAACTTACAAACATTATTTGCAAGTCTTGGTACGACAAAACCATCAGGCTGTTGCATATAAATATCCTCCAAAAGGTTTCCGTTAAGGAAAGCGGTTTTGACGTCCATCTGCCATATCTCGTAATCGAAATATGTAGCAATAGCAAGCATTATCCTAATGGATTTAATCATGGAAACGGGTGAAAAGGTTTTGTCGTAATCGACACCATGTCATTGATGATACCTTTTCGCTAGAAGCCTAGCTTTGTACGTTTGTACGTTGCCATCCATGTCAGTCTTCTTCTTGAAGACCCATTTGCAACCAATAGGCTTTACGCCTTCTGGTGCATCAACCAGTGTCCAAACTTGGTTGGTGTACATGGAATGTATTTTGGAATTCATGGCATCTTGCCATAAACCGGAGTCGATACCTTGTATCGCTTCCTCATACGTAGCCGGCTCGTCTTCCTCAATAAGATTAATATCAACATGAGGTGAGATCAGAAACACATACCTCTCAGGTTGTTTTCTGACTCTCTCTGACCTACGCGGTTCTTGTGTATTTGAATATTGTGGTACAGTTTCATCCCTGATGAACTGTTCTTGTTCCGTTAAAGATTTTGTGCCAGGAACAGTATCACTCCGATTTTCATCGAGTTCTACTTTCCTCCCACTTATCACTGTATTTAGGAATTCCATCTCAAGGAAAACCGCATGTAGATCAACAAATACTTTGTTCTCTTGTGGGTGATAGAAGTAATATCATTTGGTTTCCCTAGGATATCCTACAAATAGGCATTTATCCGATTTGGGTTCTAGTTTGGTACCTTCCAAATGTTTGACATATGCCCAGTAACCCCAAATCTTCAGGAATGAGAAGCCTGATTTCTTTCCTGTCCATATTTCATACGGAGTCTGTTGAACAGACTTTGATGGAACCTTATTCAAAATAAGTATTGCATTGTTCAATGCAAATCCCCAGAAGGAAATAGGTAGCTCTGTGCGACTCATCATAGACCTTACCATGTCTAACAAAGTTCGGTTTCTCCGTTCGGACACACCATTTAATTGCGGTGTTCCAGGAGGAGTCCACTGTGAAAGAATACCATATTCTTTCAAGTAATCAAGAAACTTATTGCTTAAGTATTCGTCACCACGATCCGACCGTAATGTCTTAATACTTTTACCGGTCTGTTTTTCTATTTCGTGTCGAAACTCTTTGAATTTCTCAAAGGTTTCCGACTTGTGTCTCATAAGATACAGATAACCATAACGCGATGCATCATCCGCAAAGTTTACGAAGTATACATATACACCTCTAGCCTGGCTAGACATGGGCCCACATACGTCACTATGAACGAGGGCTAACAGTTCGGTGGCACGTACACCTTTACCGCTAAAAGGTGATTTAGGCATTTTGCCTAATAAACAAGATTCGCAGATGTCATATGAATTTGGATCAAATCCGTCCAAGTACCCACTCTTCGAAAGTATGGATATACGTGTCTTGTTTATGTGTCCCAAACGACAATGCCACATGTAAGTTTCATCTTTGTTATTTACTTTAATCCTTTTGTTTGTTACATTATATGTTTGAGATTGATTTATATTCAAAATATAAAGGCCATTATTTACATCAGCAGTGCAAATTTCCATATCATTTTTATACATAAAACACCCAGTGTTTCTAAATACAAAAGTATACCCACATTGGGCTAACATAGATACATAAATAATATTCCTAGTCAAACTAGGTACATAATAACAGTCTGTAAGTTTAAGTACATGCCCCGAGGGCAGTTCCAAAACAAAAGTGCCAACGGCCAAAATGGCGACTCGTGTCCCATTTCCAACGCGGAGGTCAATCTCTCCTGAGGCCAGTCTCCTACTAATATGTAGATCCTGCACATCAGTACATATATGAGTACCACAACCAAAATCAAAAATCCAATTTTTAAAGCTAGTAGTAGACATGTTTATTTCTATAACAAACATACATGAAGCCGGTGCCTTGCCAGCTTTAATTTCCTTCATGTGTGCCTTGTACTCGGGGCAGTCACGCTTCCAGTGACCCGGCTTCCCACTCTGCAGACATACATCTTGGGATTTGTCATTATCCTTCCCAAAAGGTTTTGACGATTTGGCCTTGCTTTTCTTCTTCTTCTTCTTCTTTACACCTCCAGTCGCCTTGGGCCAAGCCCTCGGAGTCTGAGACGTTGAAGGGAAGTGCGCCTTGCGCTTCTTGCCCTTTAGGAGCTCTTTTTCTACTTCGCGCAGTGTGGATATCAACTCTCCAAGAGTTTGGTCTTGGTTCAACATATTGTAGTTCATGATGAACCCACTCCAAGTGTCGGGGAGAGACTGTAAGATCAAATCTACTGAAGTCTCAGCCTCGAAGACAATGCCCATATGTCCCAGCTGCTCAATGTCAGCAATCATCTGTGACACATGGTGCTCAACAGATATACCCTCTGACATGTGAGCACGGAAGAGCTTCTTCTACAACTCATATCTTTGCGATCTAAAATTAGATCGGTGAAGATCATGCAACTTCGCCATCATCTCATAGGGATCCAATCCCTTATTCTGACGATGGAATTGCGGAGTCATAGCAGCGAGCATTACTGATTGAGCAGTCGCGTTGTCATCGCTATGAGTCTTCCAAATCTCTAGCTCAAGCAACTGATCAGGTCAGGGCTTAGGCCCAATAGGTCTCTCTATAGTGTAGAGCAACTTCTCGGATCCCAGGACAATCCTGAGATTCATGTCCCAATCTTGAAAGTTTGTGCCATTAAAGACATTATCGCCCATGACAATATCTCTAATGCTTAACTTTCTTGTCATCTTAATTGCAATAGTCAAACTATTCAATTAACGATGTATGGGTACAGTCTAACTGTTACAAGAAAAATAATAAAATATTAGTCCAACTAATAAATATAATTGACGAAATAATTTGAAAGTGCGTAAAGCTAAGTATTTGAACGAAATTGCAAATTCAATACTAGCCTCCCACTATTTTTTGGCGAGACTCTAACCCTCTGTTGAGTACTCGGGAAACCTAGTTTCCTAGTGGGCTAGAATCCTGTTAAATAACACATAACCTTGACTTTGGCCAACAAGCTGTATGATATTTAACTAGGTAGATCTCTAAGATCAATTGGATCTCATCCAATTCCTAGATCCGGTAGGTGGACCTCCAAGTCCGAAACATATATACAATATATATGCCAATATATCCAATATATTTTCCTAACCTTAATATTTGTTGAGGGTTTTTCGCGTAAATTGGCAACCAATTTATTATCTTTGTTAGGTCTCATCATACACCCTTAAAAATACATTCTAAAAGCATAATAAGGCGTGAAAATAAATTAATAATGATATGCGGATGGATATCTCACAGATTGTTCCTAGAACAAATCACTCTTTTTCCTCTCCTCGGCTAGCACTATTCTAACTTCTACCCAATTACATAATACAATTAAAGAAACCTCATTAACATTGACGGGATTTAGGTGAGAAGAGAATTACAAAGAATCTAGAGATAAGGCTGGACACGCAGGTCCAATTTAATAAATTCTAAATTTACAATAATTTCCAAAATTGCCCTTTCCCTTCTAATATCCATCTGATATACATTATTCATTCAACACATCCATGTATTCACACAAAGCATGTTATTCAATCAATCTAATCCAATTAATTAATCTTTGAAAAAAGTGATCATCCAATGTTCAAACAACGATTTGATTTGTGTGAGTCCAACTCGTTTAAGAATAAGTACTCAAAGTACGAATTCTTGAATTATATCGAACTATGATTTAAATCTAATTTAATTTGTATTCAATACTAATTCTATATTTAATTCCAAATTAAATAATTACACTTTTAATGCGCATTTACGACTTAGATTCCAAATCTAATCTAAATGGGTCTCAAAGCCCAATTAACATCCAATGTTATTTAATTAAAGTCCAATGGGCTTTCAATTAATTTCTTAAGGCATGGACTTTGGTCAATATGGGTCAAACCCAAATACCAAAGCCCAATTAAGGAATCACCCTATTTGCCAAGAAACCAATTTCGGCCCATTAGGCCCAATTAAACATAAAAGGCCCATTTGTTATATTTGGACTTAATGGAATGGTTTAGGCCCAATTTGGATCCAATCCAATTGTCCTAAACCAACTTGGCCCAACCAAGCCCATTAGACCCAAATACAACATTGTAAGCCCAATTCTAAATTAAGCCCAACTAATTAAATTTTAATATTCCAAATATCATTATTTAATTAATTAAAGTGCTATTACATTAATTAATTATCTAAATTAACATTTCCAAAATATCAATTTAATCAATTAATCATGCTTATTCATCCTCAATACATGTCCAACATTATTGAAACAAAAAATCATCTCATTCCATGCTTTGAAGCTCACGGCATTTATAAGCAATGAAATAAATGTGAAGACGAAAGTAAGAATGGCGGAAACATACTTACAAAGATCGGATGGTTGGATGTGTTGATAATAAAACTTTTTGCCTTTTGAGAAGTCTCCAAGCTTCCTCTTTGAATTTGAAATCCAAGCTCCAAGCTTTGTGTGTTGAGATTCCAAGCTCAATGGATTAGTTTCCCTAACACATTGATATGATTCCTTGAATGTGCTAGCAAGATAAGAAAGAAAAACAATTTTCCCTTCTAATGGAGAAGCTCACGGTTTTGAGAGAGTTGGGAGAGGAGAGAGTCTTTTGTTTTTCAAAAAAAAATTATTTCAAAAGTCTCACACTATTTTGGTATATGCTTTTCCAAAAAGCTTAACTAAAATTGGAGGGAAAATTGCATTAAAGTCTCTTAACTACTCCCATCACTCAAAATGACTAGATGTCAATCACCAAAATTTGACAAGACTTCCATCACTTAAAGTGACTAAAGATGTGACTCACGATGTGACTTGTGGGCCCCACTTAAATTCAAAATCTGAGTGGGCCCGCAAACACATTCCGGGCTCGGGTTCGTTAATTCCAAATTAACGAATTTTCTGTTGCGACGTAATTAAATCAAATTTAATTAAATAATTATGCCTAGCAAAATTACTATTCACATCGCTAGCGAATTAATTCTAAATTAACTCGTTCACCCGAATTAAAATCCAATTTTAATTTCGCGTCGAAATCTAATTTCTTTTAATATATCGAATATATTATTTTAACGATTAATTCCAAATTAATCGTTCTCTCTTTTTCAAATAGTATTTTATCCCAGATAAAATCTCTCAGCAATTAATCCCAGATTAATTATGTTCGAATCATACGTCATCAGTGAATCTTTGGGAAGTGACCCATGAGATCCCTGGATATGTTGGCAATAAATCCAGTCGTCAGACTATCCGAACACGTGAGTACCTCGTACTACATTTTTACCGATTTACAAGACATGGTTGGCTTCTAGCAAAGCACCGTGCCAACCCAATTCTCCAGAAATATTCTTAAAGGAATATTTAATCTATGTCAGGCGTAGTATACATACTATTGCGTATTTCGATCTAGTATCGGAAGTCACATGCAAGGCCTGGGGCTGGAATAGTGTCTTCCTCGTACGAAGCATATATCAGTGTTGGGTTTTCTAGGTCAAACCAAGATCATATTAAGCTATGAAATGTGCGAATACAACAAAGTAAAGTTGCAGAAATACTCACTTTGATCAGCTTTGCGATGCGAAGAACACAAAAAAAAATTATGCTCCTTGAAGCTCTCGGCCATGCCTCCTTTTTGTGCTCCATGTTTGATCTCCAAGCTCCAAGCTTTGTGTGTGGATTCCATGCTCATGAATGGGTTTCCCTATCACCTTTGTGAGACTCATTTGAGTGCTAGCTCTTGAGATTTTGCAACAAAATCATGAAGAAATGAGCCATAGGCTCACGGTAACTACAAAAGAAAAAATTGGGAGAGTTTCGGTCATGAAGAAAGAAAAGAGAGAGAGTGAATGTTGTGTGTTGATTTTCAAAAAATCAAGTAATGATATACCAAAATTAATAAAATGGTATAAGTCATTCAATCTCACCAACTTGGAGTGTAACATAAGCCACCATCATTCCATCACCTAATAGCATCACCATAAAGGTAAAAGGTTGACAAGTGATGTGACATGATGTGACTTGTGGGCCCCACTTGATTCAAAATGCGAGTGGTCCCGCAAACACTCCCGGGCTCAGATTCGCTAATTCTGAATTAACGAATTTTCCGTTGCGACGTAATTAAATCAAATTTAATTAAATAATTATGCCTAGCAAAATTACTATTCATGTTAACTCATTTGCCCGAATTAAAATCCAATTTTAATTCCGCGTCGAAATCTAATTTCGTTTAATATATCGAATATATTAATTTATCGATTAATTCCAAATTAATATATCTATCTCTTCAAATAGTATTTTATCCCAGATAAAATATCTCCGCAATTAATCCTAGATTAATTTTCTCTCTCTTATAATTAATCCTAGATTAATTATGTGCGAGTCATATGAGATCCATGGATATGTTGGCAGTAAATCCGGTCGTCGGACTATCCGAACACGTACGTACCTAGTACTACGTTTTTACCGATTTACAAGACATGGTTGGCTTCTAGCAAATCACCATGCCTACCCAATTCTCCAGAAATATTCTTAAAGGAATATGTAATCTATATCAGGCGTAGTATACGTAGTATTGCGTATTGCGATCCAGTATCAGACGTCACGTGTTAGGCCTGGGGCTGGAATTGTGTCTGCCCCGTACGAAGCACATATCAGATCTCTGGTAACTAGTCTCTATAATCGGATAAACATGACCTAGTCATATTATCCCGATAGCTGCAGCATATAAGAGCACCGGTTTCGTATCCTACGTGACCATCATCTCTATATGACTGAAGTGATACTTCCATCTTGACATCACACCCAATACACTACGATTCTCAATATACCCAGAAGAGGCGTACACAGAACCTGTTAAAGCCCTGGACGACCAAAACCAAAGTATATTGATTGTCGTAAGTATTAGCGATGCAAGTCTCAAGTTAAAACCAAATACACCTACCCTGATTCGGACTCCCATAGACACATAGTCATACTACCAATGGGATTCCGAGGGGTCTATCCAGAGCGAAGCTGTTTCCGTACCATCGGTAAACACAACCTCCTATCACACTTGCATAAGTATCCAATACTTAAATATATGAGAACTATGTCGTTATGCTCCCACAACGCGCACAAGTGCAATACTAGTCTATTCCGTATTATCAATGTCCAATCTCGATAATATTACGACTAGGGATGTTTTAATGATTAAACCTTAGTGGAATTATATTGTCTCATATCATCTCAATCCGGAACTAATCATAAGGACTTTTATCATTTATGTATCTTGGTAATCCAATTACAAATGATAAAAGAGAAATTTCCTTTGTCACATAGTTAATTTGTACAACAACACCATGTTCTGTACAAATAGTGATGCTATGGGTCATAATTGTCCAACAATCGGATCACAAGCAACTAATATTTTGTTTAGTTTCTCGGGTTTGATGAACGTTTGATGTGTTTTAGTTTATTTTGCAGATAAAATAATATTGGGACATAATAAAATCATTTAGGACGAAATGTGGGTCAAATAAGGGTAAAACTTGGACTTGACATATTAATTTTGGAGATTGGAAACTTGAAATGGCGTTTTAACGAAGTGCAGTTTTGGAAATTCCAATTTTACGCATCTGTCGTATTTTGGGCGTAACATTGTACTCCGATATCGGATTGAGCTGATTCAAGTTCCTGATTAAGGAAGTCTCAAAGATCTACAACTCTGAAAGACAAAATAATTTCTAATTCTGAAGATTTCATGCCCTAAATTGATTAACCATCCAGAAGTGTGTTGTGGTGTAATTATTAAAGTCATTTTCAATCATTTTCAAAGCAAAAAAAATTAATTAATAAATAAATAATAAAAATTATCAAATCACCACCAAACATGATAAGCAATTAGTGGAGCAATTAATAATGGATTTGGTGGAGCAATTAGTGTAGCATTTAGTGGAGCAATTAATAATGGATTTGGTGGATGATTTGATGGAGGCAAAATTTTACCTATAAATACCAAGTCATTTCATTTGTAAATTCATACTTTCTTCTAAGGAATTCCTTAAGAATCCTAAGAAGATTGTATCTTGTTTGTTTATTTACATCTTTCAGTAATTAATTTCCGCTTTCGCACTTTCTTTTCTTTACTTTTCAGTTTTTACTTTCCGCAATTTACTTTTACGCACGGTACTTTTCTTTCTTTAATTTTCAGTTTTTACTTTTTAGTAATGAGGAGGTAACTCCCCTTTGCTGGGGTAAAAGGTAAAACTTTTATTACTAATATTTAGATTAATCTCCCTTAATTATAATATATAAACTAGTTAAAACCTGACTTAACGAGGATACCGTCATATTGGTCGGTTGGTAATTATTTAAATTGGTTTTAACCTGACTAAACCGGATACCGCCTGATTGTTCGGTTGGTAATTAATTATTAATTTGACTTAATCTGGATACCGCCTATATGGCTGGTTGGTAATTATCATGCAAAGTTAATATATTATATTAAGGGAGATATCTAAAATAGAAGTAATAAAAGTGGATCCTTTTACCTCAGCATTTTCTTTTATTGTACTTTTACTTTATTTACTTTTCAGCAGCAATTTACTTTCAGCATTTACTTTTCGGCAATTTACTTTCACAGCATTTACTTTTCAGCAATTTACTTTCAGCAATTTACTTTCAGCATTTACTTTTCAGTAATTTACTTTCAGCATTTACTTTTCAGCATTTAATTTTCAGTATTTTACTTTATGTCTTTTATTTTATTTAAGTTTTTTTAATACCCGTAAATATATGTCGTAACTAAGACAGTTATCTGGGGTTGTGATGAAATCCGATATCACCGGTTTATAAGGGGTTAAATTATAGTTTGGGTAATTTAAAGGTTTACTTATTAAGTCTTAAGCTTAATGCGTCTTGTTAACTGGCCATTAATAAGATTGATCTGGTAAATCTAAAATAAACTTAACAAAGGAATTTTAGGTTACAGCGCCTTAGACTTAATAGCTCACGATCTTCCTTGAGGATAGATAACCCTTTAATAGATTTCCTTACAGGATAGACATATACCTATCGGGCAGGGGTAACCTTTATTGGAACTTAATCTTAATGAATTCAGGTAATTTGGTTGACATAGACATATGGTTCAATTGGGTTATACTGGGTATTTGCGTCTGACCATCGACAGAGGCTTTCGCATGATTTAGTGTTCCAGGTTAGTAAACTGATATATTACACAAACATGAAATAACCACTTCTTCTTTTAAAAAAATATGGGAAGGATTCACAACCCTGGATAGTTTTTATAAATTTGAATTTTCTTCAATCTACTTTCAAGCAATTTTATTTACTAGTTTTAATTTTAAAGTCACCACCCAATCAAACAATCAATCCATTAAATACTTGTAAACATTTAACTTCATAAATTGATAATAAAAGGTTTTAAGTCCTCATGGGATCGATACTTTTTATACTACTTGAACGATACGTGCGCTTGCGTTATACGCGTGTGATTACGCACCGGTCATGTAGCCAATAAATTTTCCCGAACCAACCCCAAAGACGCACTTCGTGGGGTTCAACTTCATGCCATATTTTATCATTGTGTCGAATGTCTGCTCCAGGTGGGCTAGATGTCATTCGTCTTCCAAAGATTTTACCAATATTTCTCTATGTAGACCTCCATGGTTTTACCAATTTTTTAGGAAAACATTTTGTTGACAAGGCGTTGAGAGGTTGCTCCAACATTATTTAGTACGAATGGCATCACTTTGTAGCAATAGACACCTCTGTTGGTGACAAATGCAGTTTTCTCGTGATTATTTGGGTGCATATGGATCTGATTGTAACCTGAATAGGCGTCCATAAAGTTCAACAATTTGTGCCCTACTGTAGCATCCACCATTGAATCAATATGGGAGGGGGAATGAATCCTTTGGGCATGCCTTGTTTAAGTGTGTAAAGTCGATACAGAATAGCCATTCTCCATTTTTCTTTCGAACCAAGACAACTTTTGCAAGCCACTCTGGATACTTGACTTCTTTGATGGCTCCTTTTTGTAACAGATTTTGAACATCATCGTCGATGATTTGATTTCTTTCTGGAGAAAACTTTCTTCTCTTTTGCCTGACAGGAGGGTAGTTTGGGTCCACGTGAAGTTCATGGATAATTAACTCAGGATTTATCACAGTCTTATCCTTGTGTGAGCATGTGAAGCAGTCGTGTCGCTCCTTCAGGAAGTTTATTGAATCAGCTCGCAGCTTAGGTTCTAGATTAGTCCCAATTTGAGCTTTATAATCAGCATGCTCTGGGTGAATCTGGACCTCGTCGAGCTCTTCTATGCTTGGTGGATTCGGCTCGGCAAAACGAGATCCTTCCTGTAATTGCTATACATATAGCAGCTTCTGGAGGCGAACCTGTCCCATTTTATTTCTTGGATCCCCCACTTGGAGGGGCATTTCAGCACTTTATGGTAGGTGGATGAAATTGCCCTCATTTTATGAATCCAAGTGTTGGTTTCTATTAAGGTCCCAAGATCAATTATAAGCATGAATCAAGTGCGAATACATATCGAAGAAGTTGCGGAATACTCACATCGATCGGTTGAGCGCGCGGAGGCAACAAAATCTGATTTTGCTCGGCAGTGGACTGGTTCGGCAGTGAGCAGTCCATCCTCCTCCATTTTCTATTTTTGAGCTCCTCGAACAAGCTCCAAGCTTCGTCGAATGATTCTCGGCTCATAGGTGGACTTCCCTATCACCTTCGCATTTCTCGTAGTGTGCTAGCACGTGCGATTTTTGCCATAAAAATCCAACTCTATGCTTCCCACTGCTCGGTTTTCTTGGCAAAACCAGTGAGCAATTTTTTGCCCCAAGGGCGTGAGAATAAGAGAGATGAGAGGAAGAGATAATGTTGTGGTTGGTTTCCAAATTTGTGTATTAAATACACACATTTGAATTTCAAATGAATTTCACTTAAATTTGGCTTTTAAAAGTCAAACCATTAAAGCCCCAACCACTCACATCACTCAATCCATCAAGTTGTCATGTCACATCACTCAAAGTTACTTGTGATTTGACGCTTGATGCGACTAGCGATTTGACGTTTGATTTGACGTGCCGCACTCGAATTCAAAATGTGAATGCGCTCACAAACAATCTCGGGCCCGGGTTCGTTAATTCTAAATTAACGAATTTTTCGTTGCGTCGTAATTAAATGATTACGCCTAGCGAAATCACTATTCACATCGCTAACGAATTAATTCTAAATTAATTCGTTCGCCCGAATTAAAATCTAATTTTAATTCCGGTCGAAATCTAATTTCGTTTAATATATCAAATATATTAATTTCTCGATTAATTCCAAATTAACCGTTATCTCTCTTTAAATGATATTTTATCCCAGATAAAATATCTCCGCAATTAATCCCAGATTAATTTTCTCTCTCTTCTAATTAATTCCAGATTAATTTAGAGTGCGAGTTATACGTCATCGGTGAATCTTTGGGAAGCGACCCATGAGATCCCCGGATATGTTGGTAGTAAATTCGGTCTTCGGACTATCCGAACACGTAAGTACCAAGTACTACGTTACAGGAATAAAGGATCTATATCAAGCGTAGTATACCGTAGTATTGCGTATTTCTATCCAGTATTGGATGATCATGTGCTAGGCCTGGGGCTGGAATTGTGTCTGCCCCGTACGAAGCACATGTCGGATTTCTGGTGACTAGTCTCTATAATCGGATAAACATGACCTAGTAATAATATCCCGATAGCTGCAGTATTTAAGAGAACCAGTCCCGTATCCTACGTGACCATCATCTCCATATGACTGGAGTGACACTTCCGTCTTGACATCACACCCAACACACTACGATTCTCAATATACCCAGTATTGGCGTACACAGAACCTGTTAAAGCCCTGGATGACCTCAACCAAAGTATATTGATTGTCGCAAGTATTAGCGGTGCAAGTCTCAGGTTAAGACCAAATACACCTAACCTGATTTCGGACTTCCATAGACACATAGTCATACTACCAATGGAATTCCGAGGGGGTCTATCCAGAGCGAAGCTGTTTCCCATACCATCGGTAAAACACAACCTCCTATTACACTTGCATGAGTATCATATACCCAAATATATGAGAACTATGCCATTGTGCCTTCACAACACGCACACGTGTAATACTAGTCTTTTACGCATTTATCGATGTCCAATCTCGATAATACTCTGACTAGGGATATTTAATGATTTATCCTTCATGGACTGATACTGTCTCATATCATTCTCCGTCCAGGAACAAATCATAGGGACCTCCTATCATTTATATATCTAGGTGGTCTAATCACAAATGATAAGAGTGCAATCTCCTTTGTCACATAGTTAATTTGTACAACAACACAATGATATGTACATATAGTGACGTTATGGGTCATAATTGTCCAACAATCTCCCACTTGGCCTATAGCCAGTCACTCGAGTTCTTGACACCTGAACTATGTACGGTTGGCTCAAACTGCTGAGAAAAGACTTTCGTCAGCGGATTTGCATGATTAGTATCTGATGTGATTTATTCGATCATCACATCGTCAAGATGTATGATCCGAACGAATCAGATGAATATCGAAGTATGTATCTGGATCGTTGATGAGACAATTAATTCTTTAGCCTGTGCTGAAGCCTAGCTCAGCTGCTAACAGAATTATATCTAATCTAATTAAATTTGTTATCGACCCAAATGGCTTCTTTTGTCGCCTCAGCTGTTGCAGTAACCCGCATTTGTTGTTTATACGGTAACAGTATCATGCTTGGAAGATTTCCAGCTCACTGTTCCGTTATTCAAACTTTGTAGTACCGTTTGCGACTTATAGTCGTTTTATCGGTTAGGAAACTTGCTACAGTGATCCCAGTCACTTCAAGTTCTCCATCTCCATAGTATAAGACAGCATGCTTAGATCTCTAAGATACTAAGTATGTTCTTAACTTCAATCCAGTGACTATGACTCGGATTGGCCTATTTGTGAATCCATATGCTCAAAGCGTATGAGACATCAGGTAACGTACATTTTTCAATGTACGAATTCTCGGAGAGTTTTTATCGAAAGCCAAGCTTTCACCGATTATTTTTATGGGAATATCATTTCCAAGAAATGACATATTATCATTACTTACAGGACAACCACTATCAGTGCGCTCCCACTAACCTCCTTATATACACAAGAATCATTTCGTTTTGAATTAAATCATACTCCATTATGATTACATCAAAACGATAATTCCAAGAACCTAATGCTTGCTTCAATCCAAACATGGATCGAATAACCTGCAAACCTTGTTTGCTAGTTTTGTACGACAAAACCGACAAGATGTTGTAAACATCCTCCAAAAGGTTTCCTTTTAAGGAAAGCGATTTTCCCGTAAAGCTGACATATTTCATAAATGAAATACAAAGCTTTAGCAAGCATTATCCAAATTGATTTACCGTGGCAACAGGTAAAAGGTTGAATCGTAATCAACACAATGTTGATAACGATACCTTTCCGCTAAAAGCCTAGCTTTATACGTTGGTATGTTGCCATCCATGTATGTCTTCCTTGAAGACTTATTGTACCAATAGGCACAATGCCTTGCGGTACAACAACTAGTGTCCAAACATAGTTGATATACATGGAATCCATTTCGGACTCATGATATTTTGTCATAATAGGGAGTCGATACCTTGTATCACTTCCTCATACGTAGTCAGTTGGTATACCCCAAAAGATTAACATCTTTATGAGGTGAGATCAGAAACCCATACCCCAGGTTGTTTTTCTGACTCTCTCCGACTTACGCGGTTCTTGTGTATACGAAGATTAATGGTAATAGTTTCATCCTTGATGAACTATTTTGTGTTCCATTAAGGATCGGTACCAGGAATAGTATTACTCCGATTTTCATCTAGTTTTACTATCCTCCCACTTACCACTGCATATCGGTATTCCTCTTAGGAAATCCGCGTGTTGAGCAACAATCTAATTGTTCTCTCGTGAGATGTTAAGTACAATACTTTGGTATCCCTAGGATAACCTACAATTGGCACTTATCCAATTTGGTTCTAGTTTGGTTTGATCATCCAAACATATGCCTAGCATACCCAAATTCTCAGGAATGTGAAACTCGGTTTCTTTCCCGTTCATATCTAATACGAAATCTGTCTAACAGATTTTAATGGAACCTTATTCTAAATAAGTTCTTGCAATATTTAAAGCTTATCCGTTGAAGGAAATGGTAGCTCAGAGTGACTCATGATTAGCCTTATCATGTCTAACATAATTCGGTTTATCTCAGTTCGGACACACCGTCAAACTGACGTGTTCCGGGAGGAGTCCTCATTTGAAAGAATATTATACTCTTTCAAGTATATTAGAAACTTTTTGCTTAAGTATTTCCATTACGGTCTTACCGTGACGATTTAATACTTTAGCCGATCTGTTTGTCTATTTCGTGTCGAAACTTTATAAGTTTCCGATTTGTTGTTCAAAGAAACACATAACCATTACCGCGATGCCACATCCGTAAAGGTCAAGAAATATTCATATCCACATCTAGCCTAGCTAGACATGGGCCCACTTGCATCACTATGAACTAGGGCTAACAGGTCGTGGCATTTGCACTTTTACCAAGTAAATAGTGTTTTAGGCATTTTGCCCAATAAACTAGATTCGTAGACTTTATTTGATTAGAATCAAATTAGTCCGAGTACCCACTCTTCAAAAGTGTGGATATACGATTCTTGTTTAGATTGTGTCCCAGACAACAATGCCACAAATAGTTTCTCCTGATCAAATCAGTTTGAGCTATTTGTTTGTCATTTTATATTCAAAATTAAACTCTGTTATTCACATCTAATGTTATTTATCTCAATATCATACTTTAGTGTTCTAGAATATAAAGGTTCACCCGCAGCGGGTTAAACACTGATTAGAGATAATGTTTCTAGTCAAACTAGTTACATTATAACAGTTCCCTAATTTAAGTACACCACCGAGGGTAGTTCCTAAAGTTAGGTATCTACGGTTTTAAAACAGCGACTTTCGTTCCCGTTTCCTATTCGCAGATAAATCTCTATTGATGTCAGTATCCTGTTCAAAACAGATTCTGAACATCAATATATATATGTACCCCACTAAGTATTTAAAATCGAATTTTAATACTAGCTGTGAACATAATGTTGACAAACATATTTGAAGTCAGAGCCTTGCTCGTCTTCAATTCCTTCATGTCTGCTTTGTCCAAAAGGCAGTCACGCTTTCGCGATCCCGTTTGCCATATTTAGGCAGACATTTTGGGATATTTCATTATCTTCCCAGAAGACTATAATGATTTTGCCTTTGCCTTTTTTCACATTCCAGTAGCCTTTGGCCAAGCCTCGGGTTTCTAGAATATCGAAGTAAGGTGCGCCTTACGCTACTTGCCTAATTGCAAAGTTTGACTTTATCTCCTTGAGAATATTCATTAACTCTCCAAGAGTTATTATTGCAATTTAGTACTTCTAAAATCTAAATATAGATTTATGAAGATCCTTCAATTTCAGTATCATACTTTAAGGATCTAATCCTTAGTTCTGATTAAGAAATTAAGTAGTCTACTTGACAAGTTTAATGGATTAAGCACTAAAGTTATCATTACATAAATCTTCCAAAGATTATGCTCGACTATTTGCTTAACTCCGGGCTTAGGCATAATATGTTATTTTATCAAATAAAGTAACTTATTATTTTCCAGGACCATCCTGAAATTTTATTCCCAATTTGAAAATTAAACCATTTAAATACATTTTCCTTAGGATTATGTTTTAAATGTCAATCTTTCAATTTTATCTTGATTTTAATAGTCCAACTATTTAATCAACGATTAAAGTACTATTTATTATAATGATTACAATAGTCCCACTATTTAATCAACTATAATTTAATAGATTAAAATCAATTATATGATTACTATAATCCAATTATAAAATCAATTATAAATGAATAGTTTGGAATATAGTCCAACTATTTAAAAAACAACATTTAAATATTAGTCCAACTAACATTTAATTTATAACGACGAATTGATATTTGTTTGAGCGCATATGGCAAGTAATTAAACGAATATTGCAAATTCAATTCTTGCCTCCCACTATTTTTCGGCGAGCCTCTAACCTCTGTCGAGTACTCGGGAAACCGGTTTCCTAGTGGGCTAGGATCCCGTTAAATATCACACAATCTTGACTTTGGCCAACAAATTGTATGATATTAACTAGGTAGATCTCTAAGATCAATTGGATCCAATCCAATTCCTAGATCCGGTAGGGGGACATCCAAGTCCGAAACATATATCTTATATATGCCAATACATCCAATGTATTACCTAACCTTTTTCCTCTGAATCAACTAAGCTTTGGCTTTGGCACAACAAACTTAGTGATCCCAGTCAAGCGCGACCCATTGACCATGGAAAGCTTCGTAATCAATGTCGATGGACAAGAAGTGGTCTTGACTTGGCCAAACAAACGGACAACTTGGACAAGACACCAATATGGAACAAAGCTCTCGTGATTCAAACACATCCTCGACGGACAAAGGCCTTGACTTTGGCCAACAAGCCAATGCCAGTCTCGGATCTTGAGTCAGAATCACTCAATGGAGGAAATACGCTTAATATGTTTGAGGGTTTTTCGCGTGCAAATTGGCAACCAATTTATTATCTTTGTTAAGGTCTCATCATCATACACCCTTAAACATGCATTCTAAACACATAATAAAGCGCGTATAAATAAAGTAATAATGATATGCGGATGGATACTTTACACATTGATCCTAGATCAAATCTCTCCCTTTCTCTCTCCCGCTAGCACATGTATTACTTCTACCCATTACACTACACTTCTAAAGAAACCTCATTACATTGAGGGGAATAGGTGAGAAGAGAATACAAAGAAATGAGAGGTAATAAGGCGGACACGCAGGTCCAATTTAATAAATCAAATTATTACAACAATTTCTAAAATTGTCCCACCCATCTAATATCCATCTGATATACATTATTCATGCATCGCAACCATGTATTCACACAAGCATGTTATCAATCAATCTAATCAAATTAATTAATCTGATAATTAGTGATCATCCAATGTTCAAACAACGATTTGATTTTGCTCGAGTCAAACTCGTTTTTGCGAATAAGTACTTAAAGTACATATTCTCGAATTAAATTAAACTACATCATTAAATCCAATTTAATATGCATTCAATTCTAATTCGCATATTTAATTCCAAATTAAATACTACACTTTAATAATGAACTTTTACGACTTAAATTCCAAATTTAATCGCAACGGGTCTCAAAGCCCGATTAACGTCCAACGTCAATTTAATTAAAGTCCAATGGGCTTTTAATTAATTTCTTAAGGCATGGACTTTTGGTCAACTCGAGTCGAACCCAATAACCAAAGTCCAATCCGGGAGTTACCTCATAAGCCCAAAAATCAATTTTGGCCCATTAGGCCCAATTAAACTTTAAAGGTCCATTAAGTCGCATTTGCGCTTTATGGATGCGGTTTTGGGCCCAATTGGATCCAATCCAATTTGCCTTAACCCAACTTTGTACAACAAAGCCCAATTACAACACAAAAGCCCAAATCTAATTTTAAGGCCCAATTAATTAAATACAAAAAAATCCAATTTCCAATTTAATTACACTAAAGTGTATTACACAATTAATTAACCAATTCAATATTTCCAAAACACCAATTAGCCCAATTAATCATGTTCATTTACATCAATTAGTGTCCAACACAAATTGATTAAAATCAAACCCATTACATGCTTCCAAAGTCTCGGCCATTGTTGGTTTCTATTAAGGTCCCAAGATCAATTATAAGCATGAATCAAGTGCGAATACATATCGAAGAAGTTGTGGAATACTCACAACGATCGGTTGAGCGACTCGGAGGCAACAAAATCTGATTTTGTTCGGCAGTGGACTGGTTCGGCAGTGAGCAGTCCATCCTCCTCCATTTTCTGTTTTTGAGCTCCTTGAACAAGCTCCAAGCTTCGTCGAACGATTCCCGGCTCATGGGTGGAATTCCCTATCACCTTCGCATGTCTCGTAGTGTGCTAGCACTTGCGATTTTTACCATAAAAATCCAACTCTATGCTTCCCACTGCTCTGTTTTCTTGGCAAAACCAGAGAGCAATTTTTGGCCCCAAGGCGTGAGAATAAGAGAGATGAGAGGAATAGAGAATGTTGTGGTTGGTTTCCAAATTTGTGTATTATATACACACATTTGAATTTCAAATGAATTTCACTTGAATTTGGCTTTTAAAAGTCAAACCATTAAAGCCCCAACCACTCACATCACTCAATCCATCAAGTTGTCATGTCACATCACTCAAAGTGACTTGTGATTTGACGCTTGATGCGACTAGCGATTTGACGCTTGATTTGACGTGCCGCACTCGAATTCGAAATGCGAATGCGCTCGCAAATAATCTCGGGCCCGGGTTCGTTAATTCTAAATTAACGAATTTTCCGTTGTGTCGTAATTAAATGATTACACCTAGCAAAATCACTATTCACGTCGCTAACGAATTAATTCTAAATTAATTCTTTCGCCCGAATTAAAATCTAATTGTAATTCCGCGTCGAAATCTAATTTCGTTTAATATATCAAATATATTAATTTCTCGATTAATTCCAAATTAACCGTTATCTCTCTTTAAATGATATTTTATCCCAGATAAAATATCTCCGCAATTAATCCCAAATTATTTTTCTCTCTCTTCTAATTAATCCCAGATTAATTTAGAGTGCGAGTTATACGTCATCGGTGAATCTTTGGGAAGTGACTCATGAGATCCCCGGATATGTTGGCAGTAAATTCGGTCGTCGGACTATCCGAACACGTAAGTACCAAGTATTACGTTTTACCGATTTACAAGACAAGGTTGGCCTCTAGCAAAGCGCCATGCCTACCCAATTCTCCGAAAATATCCTTACATGAATAAAGGATCTATATCAAGCGTAGTATACCATAGTATTGCGTATTTCTGTCCAGTATCGGATGATCACTTGCTAGGCCTGGGGCTGGAATTGTGTCTGCCCCATACGAAACACATGTCGGATGTCTGGTGACTAGTCTCTATAATCGGATAAACATGACCTAGTCATAATATCCCGATAGCTGCAGCATTTAAGAGAACCAGTCCCGTATCCTACGTGACCATCATCTCCATATGACTGGAGTGACACTTCCGTCTTGACATCACACCCAACACACTACGATTCTCAATATACCCAGTATTGGCGTACACGGAACATGTTAAAGCCCTGGACGACCTCAACCAAAGTATATTGATTGTCGCAAGTATTAGCGGTGCAAGTCTCAGGTTAAGACCAAATACACCTACCCTGATTTCGGACTTCCATAGACACATAGTCATACTACCAATGGAATTCCAAGGGGGTCTATCCAGAGCGAAGCTGTTTCCCGAACCATCAGTAAAACACAACCTCCTATTACACTTGCATGAGTATCCCATACCCAAATATATGAGAACTATGATGTTGTGCCCTCACAATGCGCACAAGTGTAATACTAGTCTTTTACGCATTTATCGATGTCCAATCTAGATAATACTCTGACTATGGATATTTAATGATTTATCCTTCATAGACTGATATTGTCTTATATCATTCTCCGTCCAGGAACAAATCATAGGGACCTCCTATCATTTATATATCTAGGTGATCTAATCCCAAATGATAAGAGTGCAATCTCCTTTGTCACATAGTTAATTTGTACAACAACACCATGATCTGTACAAATAGTGATGCTATGGGTCATAATTGTCCAACACCAAGGCCGGCTAATAATCAGTTTGTAGGCCAAGGGATATTCCAAGACCAAGAACGTGGTCATTTTATTGACCCCTCCAGCGTAGACTGGAAGAGATATTTCACCCATGGTGAACTTATGTTCTCTGCTAAATCCAATCAACACAGTCGACCGTCGATTGATCTTTTCTAATTCGGCTCCCATGTCCGAAAGGGAAGTGGCAAAGATAATGTTGGCTGAGGATCCTGTATCAACCAACACTCGCTTGATCAATTCACAACTTGGAAGGAGATCACAAGAGCATCGTGATGTGGGTTCATCTGACTGGATCTATTATCGTCTAGAAATTCGATTATCAGATTAGTAAACATTCCTTCTATTGATATTGTAGACTGGGAATGCCCATTGCAGCTGTTCTCGAATGACACTTGGCGGCCGAGTAAGAGACACCACTGACTTCGGATCCGCCTAAAATAAAATTCACTGTGTTGTTTATTGGTGGTGGTGGCAGGGGCTAGTCTTCTCGTTCGTCATTTTCATCTCTTTTGGCCAATTTCGCCTTGCCCTTCTCGGTGAGCAAGTCTTTCAAGAATCCCTTATTTAGTAGTTCCAAGTCTTCTAATCTCAGTGCCACACAATCAGTTGTTGTATGGCCGTAGTTTCGGTGAAACTCACACCATTTACTGGTGTCTTTCTTGGTAGAACCGTCTCTAGAGCGTAGGGGCCATATCACTACGTTCCCCATCTTTTTGAGGATTGAAATCAATTCTCCTGGGGAATTAGTAAAATTATAGTATAGGAGACTTGGTCTATTTGGAGACGTCATGTATTGGACCTTATAAGACAAAGGTTGTCGGTTGAAATCCCTGTTAAGGGGCAATGCTCCCTCATCTGATGGGTCCTCCTGTCCATTGTTTGGGGGGCTTTGCCTGTGAACTTTTTCTGTCGCTTGGGAAAGTTCTATACTTTATCATTCTGTAACCTGGAGGAATTTTCTCTCTTCTTATTCCTTTTGTCTTCCTCCCATCTGATCTCAATTTAGGCCCGAGCCATGACCTGATCCATAGTGTAGCATCGAAATTTAATAAGCTTCTTGTAAAGCCCACTATCTGTGAATAAATCATTCCTGAAGGCTTCTCTTGCGATAGGCTGATGGAGATCCGGAATGGATATTCTTTCTTTGTTGAAACAGGTCATGTAGCTTCGCAAGGATTCTCATTTCTACTGCTGGATTGTATTGAGGTCGTCTGTGGTATTCTCGAGCTTACAAGAGCTCACAAAATGCTCAAAAAACTTATATGCCAGCTGTTGGTATGACCCGATGGATCTGTATGAGAGATTGATGAACCAAGTGAGGGGTGGGCCTGCCAAAGTCTCTCCAAATCCTCTACACATTTCAGCCTCCCATTGATGTGGTGCCAGACCCATTTACATCATTTTGTATTTGTAATAGACAACATGGTCTTATGGGTCTGTTGATTCATCGTTTAATTTCATGTCTAAATGACTGAATTTCTTTGGTAGTTAGATGGAAGTGATAGTTTCCAAGAATGGGGTGTCTGAAATGGTATCGGCTCGGCTTTTCTCACTGGTAGCGTGACACCGAGTAGGCTTGACAAAATTGCCTCTTTGAACTCTAACATTTCTTTGCACATGGTGGATGTGACTTGTTATGCTTGGTTAACTAGAAAAGGTGGTTCACTTATTGGATGGCTTCGGGGATGGTGGTTTTGTGGCGGGTCATCACTCACTACATCGTTCAATTCCCCCAAGAGTTTGGTGTGGCTTTTGCGCGGGCACAGCGGAAGCTCACGGTTCGAGTGAAATCGTAACTTTAAAACTTTTAAAGTTACCAAATAAATTATTCAATATCCAATATGAATAATTCATTCATATTTCACCTAAACATATTTATTTAATATCAAATAACGACATAAATAGGTTAGAAACATCGCAAAACCTTTATGAAAATATTTTTCCGCAAAATGGCATAAAACACGTTTTTGTCTGAACCGACCAACCAATACACATGAGGGCTGCCCAGGTCAGCCCCAATAGTACTTGGGAAGTTGATGGGCTGCCCAAACAGTTACCAATTCACAGTTTGGACAGCAGACACCCGGTAAGCCCGAAACTCACCCGGTAATGTCATTTTTCACCGTTTTCGCATATTTCAACTCCGAAACAATTTTCGGAAATTGTTTCAATGCCCAAAACACATACAATAAATTTATACAACATACTTTTCATCACCAAAATCACAGAAATTCCAGATCTGATTTGGTAACCAAAAATATCATTTTTCATGCTTTAAATCCAATTTTCTCAACATTAATCATATCAACATTAAAACCAACCAAAGCCACCACCTATGAAGAACTCAATAACAATTCTAGGAGTTACAAGAGTGGTCATAACACTCTAGAATGGAAACAAGTCATCAAATGATAAAATTGAACTAATATTACAATAATATTATCCAATCCAACTTCACATATGCATCTAGCCTCCAAATCCATCCTCCAAATCAAAAAGCCCCAAAATCTAAGAAAGAAAGTAAACCCTAGAACAATCCTAGATACTCAAGAACAAGAAACAAACTTTCTAAACTTGAGAATATTAAAGATTACCTCAAAATCTTCAAATTTCCTTAAGTTTTCTTCTTGATTTATTCACTTTTTCTCAAGTTTTTCTCAAAAATAATTTTGGAAGCTCTCTAAAAATGGTGGAAACTTGGCCAAGACAAGCTTAATGAAAGAGAAAATAATTTTTCCCTTTAAATATGCACATGGCCGAAATTTAGGGGTGAGGGGCATTTTTGTCATTTTGAAAAAAATACCTAATAAGCTTTTAAGTTATCAAATTCAATTTGATAACTTCAAACTTAAATGAATATGCCACTTGTTACCAATAATAATTAAACATATTACATAACAATTATGTAATATTGATATTATTTAATTCTATAAATATTTAGCATTTAAATATCTAAATAATTAATTAATACAATTATTAATATATATGTATTTTTTATTTACACTAAATAACAAAATACATATACTAGTGACATGTGTCAAAATCTCTTTTGACAATTAATTAATATGTATCTAATCAAATTTTGTATAAAATACAAATACATATTAATTATTAATTGACCGAAATGCCCTTAATATATGTATTTTCGTTTAACCGTTTAAATGATTCGAATTAACTCATTTAATCCGGTGAAGTATTATGAATAATCTATATTATTCATAACGCATTGCCCAAGTACTCAACGAGTACACTTCATATTGTGGGACTCCCTAAGTTTAGGTTTATCAGTCACGGAATCCAATTTCGTGTCCATAATTCACCCATCATGAATTATGATGTGTTAGGGTTGGTACTCCGAGTGCCGATCCGGATCGTATTTATGTCCGATTCATTAATACGAGCGGTTTAATTTTCCATAATATTACTAATTTTACTGGTATCACACTAGTCTTTTATACACTTATTCGATCTAATCTCGATTAGATTGAAACTGAATCTGGTTCAGTGATACGTGTATATTAGACAAAGACCCTAGGATTTACAGTATAGTGCGCAGTTACAACGTAGTTTGTAATTGACATTAGGAAGCGCACTATTAGTTGTATATCCTTAAATAAAGTTTTTGGTCAAGATTTACTAACACGGGTCGGTTAGTAAAATCCACTGAGACCCGTATATGTCGTATATCGTGTCTTGGTCCGATGGTTTATCCCAGTGAACCATGAGTCTTGGGAGACTCGTATAGACATGTAGGTGTTTATTTGATAAGACATTTAACGACTCAGTGAAGGTTTCCTAATAGATGGTACACCAACGTCAATAGGAACCTTCTAGAGTTGAGCGAGCATAGTGGTCCTTCGACTTGAGATACCACCTTGGATATATGAGCTATCCTCCATACTTTGATGGCAGTCACGTCAACGATCTAGCCATGATCAGACATCCGCCTGTTCGTTGGGTATGGACTGATGCTCATGATATCCTGTGCGTATCAAGATATGATCTGCCAGTCCTGTGTACAGGGCATAGGCATCCTCACGTGTTTACGATCTAGTAAATCCATGGTCGTGGTATAACGTTGAAAACCAGTTCTGAGTGTTATATCGTGATCGTAAATTGAAAGTCGACTGTATTATACCGAACGGATTTGATGTTCTGATCTATATCCCAGTTATAATACGGATGGCCTGTGACGGAGTGATTATACGTATGCTATGACCTCGACTTGCATAGTTTAGTGAGATTATCCATGGTCGTCATAATTCATGAGTGTTTGGATTATGGACACAAAATTAGATTTCGTGACGGATAAACCTAAACTTATAGAGTCCCACAATATGAAGTGTACTCGTTGAGCACTTGGGCAACTCGATATGAATAATACTGATTATTCATAATACTTCACCGGATTAAGTGAGTTAATTCGGATCGTTTAATCGGTTAAACGATAACACATGCATTAGGAGATTTTGTCCGCTAATAATTATTGTGTATTTGTATTTGATACATAATATGATTAGATAAACATTAATTATTCGTCAAATGAGATTTTGACACATGCCATAAATATATGTATTTATTATTTATTGTAAATAAAAAATACATATATTATAATAATTATATTAATTAATTATTTAAATATTTAAATGTTAAATGTTTAAATGACTAAATAATATTTGTATTTCATAAAAGTTATGAAATTTGTTGAATTATTATTGGATGACTTGGCATGAATTAAATACACTTTATTTATGTCCATTTTTGATTGGATAATTATAAAGTGTATATGGTGATTTAATTTGATTAAATAAAAAAAATGACAAAATACCTTTCTCTCTCTCCTAATTCGGTCAACCTTATTTAAGAAGAAGAAAATTTTTTTTTCTTCATTATCTTAAGCAGCCACTGCCGAGAACTCAAAAAGTGAAAATGGGTTTCATATTTGCTTGATGATTCAAGCTTGGAAATGATGGAAATTCAAGAAAAAAGCTTGGGAAATTGTAGATTAAAGGTAATCCTAAATCTTCTTGAGCTTGGAAAATTTGTTTCTTGTTTTCTTGAATTCTTAGAAATGTTCAAGGGTTCCTTAGTTTCATAAAATTTGGGGCTTTTGTTTGTGGTTGTTAGAGATGGAAGATAAGGCATGTGTGAAGTAGATATTGGGTGGAATTAATGTAATTTGCATCCAATTTATTCAATTGTTGAAGAGTTGCATTCTAGAGTTGTTGATCCACTCTAAATAGCCTAAAATTTTTCTAGAGTTGTTCATGTGTGGTGGGACTTCTTTGGTGTTGGATTAATTAGATTAATCTTGGTGAAAATTGGAATAACGCATGAATTTTGATGAATTTCGGTCTGCAGATCAGATCTGCCCAAACTGGAAATTCTGGGATGTTTTTGATGTCCTAAGAATGTAATGGATGTGTTTTGGAAGTTGGTAAAATTGCCGGAAAATATTTCCGACTTGAAATAAGCGAAAACGGCCAAAAACGGCTTTAC
Source organism: Zanthoxylum bungeanum (assembly GCA_019454045.1). Classification (NCBI taxonomy): domain Eukaryota; kingdom Viridiplantae; phylum Streptophyta; class Magnoliopsida; order Sapindales; family Rutaceae; genus Zanthoxylum; species Zanthoxylum bungeanum. The sequence continues at coordinate 19,769 of SKCR01026816.1, read as the reverse complement.
CGGGTGGATTTTGAGCCAACCTGATGACGACTGTCCAAACAATAAATCTGTCACTGTTTGGGTAGCCCATGAACTGGCCCGACACTATTGGAGCTGACCTGGACAGTTTCCATAAGTGTCGGGTGGTCGGTTCGGTCAAAAATGGGTTTTAGGCCATTTTGCAGAAAATCGGTTTTCGTAAAAGTTTCGTGAAGTTTCAACTATATTTATGTTAATATTTGATATTAAATAAATAGGTTTAGGTGAAATATGAATAAATTATTCATATTAGATATTGAATAATTTATTTGGTATTTTGAAAAAATTTTAAAATACGATTTCGCCCGGACCCGCGCTACCGTTGCTCCCCATCGCCCAAAACCCAAACAAAAATTGTATCATAGTGGGTCTGATGCTTCATCCATTACATTATTCATGCTTGATATATGATATATAATCTAATTTTAATGTTCGCACATGCTTGTAATCTAGATATGTTTCTTTACTTTTTTGTTCTTCGATAACGAATATGTAACGGAAATTTAATTGTTAGATTGAGTTATATGTTCTAAAGTAGAATTGAATTGTTTAGAAAATGATTTAGATTAAAATTCTATATTGGATGTAGAGTATAACTTCCGTAGGAAAATCCCCGCTTTTAAATATGGCTGTAAAGTAACGTGTATTGGATACATGTTTCTTGGTCCGTCTTGTCAATACGGTTTATGGGTATTTTTCTATAAGTGCATCCGAGATCATGCCAAAGCTGTGAGGGTGTAGTTATAGGATTATTATCCATACCGATTGTATATTGATACTGGATAAATTCAAGTGAAAGTGGAAATCCTGAACATGCCAAAGCTGTCAGGACTACACCGGTAGCTTGAGTATGTCATTGACAAGTGAAGCCTTGATACGCCTCCCTGTGAACTTGCCAAAGCTGTCACAGCGAGAAAAGGTCAGGACCAAAACCAGGAGTCACTGGTGAGTGATTGACAATGAGTTGTCTACCTAATGAATATACGTAGGCGACAACGTGCCAAAGATGTGAGTCGAAATATATTCATAGGATCCTACTCTCACTATGGAATTCGATTTAATTATTGAATTCCCGTTGTCCGTTGGGGATTACGGTATTATGTAAAGTAGTGGGAGACACTGCTGGGTTAAAAATCCATAACTTCAGCAGTGCATAATTTTATGGAATTTACTGCTTTCATTTTCCTTTATTCTATAATGCTTATAGAATTATGCTTCTAATCCACTACATAGTATATTACTTGAATATATAGGTTTTCTGACTTTACTTTTGGTTGCGTAATTCTAGAATAGGTTCTAAAAAGACAGTAGACTTAGATATTGTTAGATTAGTTGAAACCATCGGGAACTGTTGTTCCGATTTTATTGAAAATTGAGATGGTTTGTGACTTAGTTTCTAAGTCACGGTAATCTAAATAGATATCTGGTTTAGGATATAATAGACTAGTTAGAATAGTTTCTTATGCAGTAAGAATTGACTTGAATAGTTCATGTCTCGAGATTCTTGACTGGCATTAAGAAAAACCCTTTAGTATTTGTTTATCTTTTAATGACGTTTCTTTGCTTTTAGTGACTTTTAGAAGTCATGTGTCTGACACGGTTTGCTAATCAATTATTTGCAATTGTTGTGAATAATTGAACGCAAATTATAAAGTTTAAGAAATGAGATGCGTATAATTGTGCATATAGAATTTTGATTCTCACAATACAACAATTATAGGTATTGGATATCAGATCTCCCGTCTAGTTGATTAAAATAATGTTTAATAATTGTTTTGATATTTGATATCAGAACTTGTGACTATTGGATAGTTACTTGTTTTGTATAAACAGTTGTTACATATTTTAAGACGACTAGTAGTGTCATTGATGAAAGATGAACATTAAGAAAATGTTCGGTTAACTAAAAACTTAGAACCGTGCTTTATGAGATTTTATCGTAAAAGCATTGGATGTTTGTTCCTTATGGTTAAGGATGGTCTGATACGAGTTCACACCACATTTCCTTATCCATTTATTGAATATTGTATTTAGGAAATGATTAAATCTCATTTAACCAATGATCGTCATTGGACCACAGATTTATTAAAATAATGCTTTGGAAGTATGTAGTTTAATGAATTAGAAATTGCCTTGTATAGTTTTCTTTGCTTTGTAACTCAGTTAATGAATTGTCATGACTTAGTTATGTGTTTCTAATAGAGAACATGTTGAATGTCTTGAATTGTTCAAGAACTGTCAATATGTTTCTAATGAAACTCGGATAGAATATTTTGAATAGTTCAAAGATATTTTATCTGTAGTGTTGAAAACTGTATCTTTAGAAATTCATTGCGCGTCTTTGAATTGTTCGAAGTTGTTTGATCTGATCAAACGCATGAATTTAAGGCAATTTAGTTCTAAAGTTATTAAATGAATGTGATTCTTACTCAATAGTAAACTTCCGCGATTCCATCTTGATGGAATTGGTCAGTGGGAGTTATCGAATCTTATATGATTTGATTCGTTGATATTGAGTGTTACCAAATTGGTTTTCAATGCTTTTGGGGTAATTCTCCATTAACACTATTCCGTCCATTTAATTTAGGTTCCATTCGCTTCTACAGTTACATATATGATATGTATAGTAGAAAATTCGAATCTTAAATAGTTTGAGATTTGAAACTTTCTTTTGTATAATTGTTATATAATTGAAAGTTCTTGTGCCTCGGAGGTACGAGTGATAGGTTTACCATTTATTCTATTCAATGGAATATTGTATTCTTTTTGATAAAATATCTTTTCTACGATCCCGAGTAATAAAATTGTTTTGTTGTTTGGTAGTTAACATTGGATGTTGACGATTGCAGAAAAGAACTTGACTTAGTGAAGTCAAATGAGAGAGTGATAAACTGTGATGGAACTACATAATTAATAAGATGAATAGACCCTTAGACAACTTTCGTATAAGTACAATAGGATGTCAGAATCATTTACAAAGTATTTGATACTTAATGATTCTGTTGTTTTCTTATTGAAGAAAATTATCCTAAAACTTATAGTGGGAGTGATATTTGATATCAGTTTCGGAAATTGCCATTGAATCGTAGATCTAAGATTGTTCATTGCTTACTACGATATAGCGTCTGAGTCATATTGATGTGGAATTTGGATTCTGCAAAATATGAATGATGCTGCCTAAGGAAAACATTTGGGTTTGTTAGACAGACTCGATTTGTTAAAGTAAGCTTACTTGTTGGTGTCTACCTCTTGAGTGTTGGTGAGCTCTTGAGGGCCATGAGTATGCGATACACATTGAGATTTGTATATGATACCATGGATTGGCACTAGAGCAAGTGGTAGAAATTGTTAGGGTTGGTGCTCCGAGTGCCAAACCGGATCGTATTTATGTCCGATTCATTAATACGAGCGGTTCAATTTTCCATAATATTACTAATTTTACTGGTAGCACACTTGTCTTTTATACACTTATTTGATCTAATCTCGATTAGATTGAAACTGAATCTGGTTCAGTGATACGTGTATATTAGACAAAGACCCTAGGATTTACAGTATAGTGCGCAATTACAACATAGTTTGTAATTGAAATTGGGAAGCGCACTATTAGTTGTATATCCTTAAATAAAGTTTCTGGTCAAGATTTACTAACACGGGTCGGTTAGTAAAATCCGCTGATACCAGTACATGTCGTATATCGTGACTTGGTCTGATAGTTTATCCCAGTGAACCATGAGTCTTGGGAGACTCGTATAGACATGTAGGTGTTTATTTGATAAGACACTTAACGACTCACTGAAGGTTTCCTAATAGATGGTACACCAACGTCAATAGGAACCTTCTCGAGTTGAGCGAACATAGTGGTCCTTCGACTTGAGATACCACCGTGGATATATGAGCTATCCTCCACACTTTGATGGTAGTCACGTCAACGATCTAGCCATGATCAGACCTCCGCCTGTTCGTTGGGTGTGGACTGATGCTCATGATATCCTGTGCGTATCAAGATAGGATCTGTCAGTCCTGTGTACAGAGCATAGGCATCCTCACGTGTTTACGATCTAGTAAATCCATGGTCGTGGTATAACGTTGGAAACCAGTTCTGAGTGTTATTTCCTGATCGTAAATTGAAAGTCGATTGTATTATACCGAACAGATTTGACGTTCTGATCTATATCCCAGGTATAATACGGATGGCCTGTGACGTAGTGATTATACGTATGTTATGACCTCGACTTGCATAGTTTAGTGAGATTATCCATGGTCGTCAAAATTCATGTGTGGGTGGATTATGGACACGAAATTGGATTTCGTGACGGATAAACCTAAACTTAGAGAGTCCCACAATATGAAGTGTACTCGTTGAGCACTTGGGCAACTCGATATGAATAATACGGATTATTCATAATACTTCACCGGATTAAATGAGTTAATTCGGATCGTTTAATCTGTTAAACGATAACACATGCATTAGGGGATTTTGTCCGCTAATAATTATTGTGTATTTGTATTTGATACATAATATGATTAGATACACATTAATTATTTGTCAAATGAGATTTTGACACATGCCATAAATATATGTATTTATCATTTATTGTAAATAAAAAATACATATATTATAATAATTATATTATTTAATTATTTAAATGTTAAATGTTTAAATGACTAAATAATATTTGTATTTCATAAAAGTTATGAAATGTGTTGAATTATTATTGGATGACTTGGCATGAATTAAATACACTTTATTTATGTCCATTTTTGATTTGATAATTATAAAGTGTATATGGTGATTTAATTTGATTAAATAAAAAAATGACAAAATACATTTCTATCTCTCTCCTAATTCGGTCAACCTTATTTAAGAAGAAGAAAATTGTTTTTTCTTCATTATCTTAAGCAGCCACTGCCGAGAACTCAAAAAGTGAAAATGGGTTTCATATTTGCTTGATGATTCAAGCTTGGAAATGATGGAAATTCAAGAAAAAAGCTTAGGAAATTGGAGAATAAAGGTAATCCTAAATCTTCTTGAGCTTGGAAAATTTGTTTCTTGTTTTCTTGAATTCTTAGAAATGTTCTAGGGTTCCTTAGTTTCTTAAAATTTGGGGCTTTTGTTTGTGGTTGTTGGAGATGGAAGATAAGGCATGTGTGAAGTAGATATTGGGTGGAATTAATGTAATTTGCATCCAATTTATTCAATTGTTGAAGAGTTGCATTCTAGAGTTGTTGATCCACTCTAAATAGCCTAGAATTGTTCTAGAGTTGTTCATGTGTGGTGAGACTTCTTTGGTGTTGGATTAATTAGATTAATCTTGGTGAAAATTGGAATTAAAGCATGAATTTCGGTCTGCAGATCAGATCTTCCCAAACTGGAAATTATGGGATGTTTTTGATGTCCTAAGAATGTAATGGATGTGTTTTGAAAGTTGGCAAAATTGCCGAAAAATGTTTCCGACTTGAAATAAGCGAAAACGGCTAAAAACGGCGTTACCGGATGGATTTTGAGCCAACCGGGTGACGACTGTCCAAACAATGAATCTGTCACTGTTTGGGCAGCCCATGAACTACCCCGACTCTATTGGAGCTGACCTGGACAGTTTCCATAAGTGTCGGGTAGTCGATTCGGTCAAAAACGTGTTTTAGGCTATTTTACGGAAAATCAGGTTTTCGTAAAAGTTTCAACTATATTTATGTTAATATTTGATATTAAATAAATAAGTTTAGGTGAAATATGAAGAAATTATTCATATTAGATATTGAATCATTTATTTGGTATTTTGAAAAACTTTTAAAATACGATTTCGCCCGAACCCGCGCTACCGCTGCGCCCCATCGCCCAAAACCCCAACATGACGACCACGGATAATCTTGCTAAACTATGCAAGTTGAGGTCATTGTATACGTATAATCCCTTCGTCACAGGCTATCCATATTATATCTGGGATATAGATAAGAACGTCAAATCCTTATGGTATAATATAGTCGACTTTCAAATTTATGATCTCTAAATAACACAAGATTGACGGATTTTATCTTGATACGCACTGGATATCATGAACATCAGTCCACACCCAACGAACAGATTGAGATCTGATCTAAATAGATCAGTTACGTTACTGCCATCAAAGTGTGGATGATAACTCATATATCCACTGTGGTATCTCAAGTCGAATGACCACTATGCTCGCTCAACTCGAGAAGATTCATATTGACGTTGGTGTACCATCTATTAGGAAATCTTCAGTGAGTCATTCAGTGTTTATCAAATAAACACCTACATATTCATACGAGTCTCCCGAGACTCATGGTTCATTGGGATAAATCATCGGACCAAGTCACAATATACGACATGTACTGGTCTCAGCGGATCTTACTAACCGACCCGTGTTAGTAAATCTTGACCTTGATTTTTATTTAAGGATATACAACTTATAATGACGCTTCCCAATGTCAATTAAAAACTACATTGTAACTGCGCACTACATTGTAAATCCTAGGATCTTTGTCTAATATACACGTCTCACTAAATCAGATTTAGTTTCAATCTAATCATAATTAGATATCTAATCGTAACTTGATCGAATATGTATATAAAATACAAGAGGTGCTACCATTAAGTAAGTAATATTATGGAAAAATGAATTGTTCGTATTCATGAATCAGACATAAATACGATCTGGATTGGCACTCCGAACACCAACCCTAACAATTGGTTAGGATAGTAGGAGGTCTAAGGTAGTCTGTAGTATCACGACGATAAGAGGTTGAAGAGATTTGCTCAATTGCTTTTGAAGGGTTGTGTTGGAGCTTCACATGGATAGATTTTCCTCTTCTAAGGCTCGTAACCGTTCTTGGAGTATAGCCCACTGTGCGGCCACAAGATCTGGTGTATGTTCAGTATTAGAAGCCATGAGTTGTTATGTTGAAAGGAATCGTAGGCTGAGGGAGCTTCACTTGCTATAAATCGCTAAGGCCCCACTGTGGGTGCCAAATTGTAGACGATGGATTTCGCCTGAGGTCCACAATCGAGATTTGTATGATGTGGCACTAGCGATCCTGGAAAACAAAGTTAGAGTGAGTGTGGAGAGTCTACCCATCGATGTGGTGGGTGACGTAGGCACTCTGACGCTTAAGTCAGTAATGGAGGTGAACTGAAAATGATGGAAGAATAAGGAATGAGTTTACCTTAACCTCTGTAGACTTTCGTGAGGGCGGTGGGCGAGTGTTTGGAGAGTGAAAGGTATAAAGAGCTCAAGTAAGAATATTGAGACTTGAATAAATCTGTAACTTTGAATCCCACTTCTATTTATAAGTTGAGGAATAGCCTATGACAGTTAGGATATGGGTTGTATTTATGATAAGGCCCCCACTAACATGCTAATGATAACATGCTTTCAGTGATGAAGAACTTTACGTTGTTGTCATTTAAGGAAAATGGGATATAGTGGGTGAAAGATTTATCAGGGTTTGTCTGAGTTGTCTGTTACCTTTTGGAATGATTTAGGTTTTTCGGGCTAGCCTATTGTAGTACTGTTTTGGGCTTTACTTATCTTTAGGTCCAAAGTGAAAAGAAGATCTTGCCCCTAGGCCCAAATTTGTCCTATACAGTCGGTTTGAAAAAAGAATATGGTTAGATTGATTTAGGCTAAATCTAAACCAACTTCTTTAGATTCGTTTTAACTTTAAACCCAAATCGATATAAACCGACTTCTTCCTTTTTTTCTTTTTTTTTGAAATCGTTGGAAATCTCACCGCCAAACCACTCGTTCCGGGTTTAAAAGGAGCAGGTAAAACCTCTGGTTTTCCCAGACTCTTACAAGAAATACATTCTTTGGATTCGAACTCAAAACCTGAAGGTCAGACCCTAAACCCTACACCACCAAACCACGCCCCTTGGGGACATCTAAACCGACTTCGCTCCTATATAAATATCCATTTCTGATCAAGAGTCCTCATCCGACCGAGAAATTACTTTTTAGAAAGTGGAAGAAATAATAAGATTTTGGGGTTTTATTTTATCTTAAGATGTGACCTTCAAAATAACGTCATTTAGGTTTTATCCAAAAACAAAAAAAAAATCAAAATTCATCAAATAAACACTCAAATGATATGAATTAATCCAGAAGTTCATTCATTTCAAGTTTTTGTATACGGTATACAATTTTTTGAATGTTTTTTTTTTTTTCCAAAATTACTATTTGCCTAATTAATCGTGTTAACTAGAATAAGCCAAACAATTTTTTTTTCAAGCGAGTTCACTCATGGATTTGATTGTATAAAATCATATTACGGAAAATTCTCCACAACCCATAGCATAAATACCTTTTTGATTTTGGTTTCTCTCTTAGTTTTCAGGTTCTCGTTCGCTCTTTTATCTCCAAGAATGCATATCGTTTGCTGCGAAGAGACTAACATGGCACTGTCTACATGCGACACTGGTGCATAGAAACGGTATCTGCAAACAACACTAGCAATTTGGAGAAGCTGGCACATTGCCATGGAACTGCAAACGGCACTAGCGCATTGCCATTGAGATCTGGAAAATCGTTTTCCATATTGACATGATTGTTTAGAATTTCTAGAGACTTTCAGAACCTAAAGCACAAAACTATAATATCACACCATGAGATTATAATTTGATGCTAATTTATACTCTAACGTTTGTTCCATACCTTATAATTAGTCTCTGACAATACTCTTTACTAAATGCACTCTTAATATTTTTACGGTCAAAGAGAAGTTGATCCTATATGTATATATCTTAACATAATGTTTAAAATTATAAATATTCTTTCTGCTATCAAGTAAAATCACTAATAAAATGTAAATTTCTTCTAGGCACCATTTATCATTCATGAAGAATTATACAAAAACAAGTCTGTTCTTTGTTTTCTTTCTTTTTTTTTTCTTTTTAAAAAAAAAAAATAAACTTTTCATGTTAATGGGAAATCATGAGTGAAAGATGAAATTCTCTAAACTTTTATGCTATATCTCTTAAATCAATGTCATTCAAATCAGGCATGTTGATGCATGCCAAATTGGAGAAGCTTAACGTAAAGAAGATGGCATTTTTCTATTTCCTACATCTTAAATTAATTAAAACTTAAAAAATTCATGCCAAAATATGAATCAGTTTAGACACTATGTTTTATACCAAAATATATTTTACTTAGGGCTTTACATGACACCAAAATATATCGATGTCACTGCCCATAGTCACATTAAATTTAGTAACAGGAAAAGAAAAATGCCAGGGCAAAAAACTTGGGCAATTTTTCTTTTAAAATTCGCTCGATCTCATAGTTTATATTTTACATAGTTTCATTTGCTTCATTGCTTCATTGTACTATCTCATTTGGAAAATTGTTAAAACGTGATCAAAACTCACTTGTAAATTGTCAATATAAGTTGTTTAAATATGTTATTGATCATTGTTATGGAATTATAAAACCCAGAACTCGATCTAATCCCCAGATGTTATTTGAATTTTGGATGCCACAACAATAGCTTACCAATGCTGATAGCAATTGAATCAATGAATGAACCTAAAGCAATCAAGAAACAGAGAAAATATTGCACATTGTACTCAGTTTCTTGGCTAAAGAATATGCATAATTCTCTCTTATTATGACACGTATTAAGCAATTTACTAAGAATAGATTTCGGTGAACAAAACAACACGAACATCCAATTAAGCAGCAGCCTTTATAGGGCTTGATTTCCAGAAAAAAAAAAAAAAAAAAAAAAAAAAAAAAAAAGAGAAACAGTCAACACAGTTACTATCGATCAGCAACACTCAAAATAGAATTTGGAGCACAAATTAAACGGAATTTGAATCACTTACAACATTGACTTAACAGAATTTGTGGTCAAATTAACAGAAAATTTAATCACAACTAAACCGCCCACCAATTGCAAGTGCTTTATGTTTTTGTTATTGAGCTTAGTAGTGTTTGGTAACCGAGAAAGTGAAGGTGAAACAGAGAATTCTGCTCGATAACTTCTTATTAAAAGACAAGTAAACAATATTTATACAGAGTTATAATTTAACAATTAACTAAACTGATCATGGACTTGGATACAAATTGCCTACTATGGGATTTTTCTTTATTTTCAATTTCCAATGTTGTATTTACCAGTCATCCTAAATCTCTCACAACATTCTAAAATTTTCTAATCAACTCCAAAAAAAAAAAAAAAAAAGAAAAGAAAAGAAAAACTCATATTTTCTACTGTGACTTTTATCACCATTTCTCTCTCGGATTATGTTGAAATATTTTGCCTGAAATGGCCGCCGCCAGGGCCGTAGTAAAATTGGGATCTTTTGTCAATGAAGAGGCCATTTGTTCCACCAAAAAATTTCTCACTTCAGGTGTATCAATTCTTGGTTTCAAAGCTTTATCTTCATTAATGGACTTGGATTTTATGAGATCAAGAGTGACGGTCTGTCCAGTGGAGCAGGGGACTGAACCAAGAGCCACACCACGGCTTGAGCCTCCTCCTGATGTCGCATCCATTTGAGATGTCATTGGATGGTTGTGTTCCCCTTCATATGTTGCCACTATAACAGATTGGTCCTCAACACTTCTTTGTACCTGAAAATTAATTCATTTGCAAAAACTTATTCATTAATATGATGCTTCTACCACCACTCAATTTAGAGTCTGGATAAAACTGTGTATTGAAAAGAAATTGTATTTGGGCTCACCTTCTTTTTAACCGGGCAGGTTGGAGCAAAAGAGCATTTAAAGTAGGCTCGAGGAGAAGGATTATCTCTAGTGACCTTTTGGCCATATTTCCTCCATTGATATCCATCTTTGACAACCTATATAACACATTCAGGAAAGTTCAATCAAATGAGAAAAACAAATTGCATAACATATTCCCATCTCAAAATAGACTCAATAGATCAATATCTTATGCAAAATTAAGCTTGTTTTTGCACACAACTTACAAGGCTAGTATCAGATGCTTCAGTCCTATAATGAACTCGAGAAACTTTTGCCTTGATGGTTTCTTCTTTCGGCTTCTTGCATGATTCTTCATCAGTAGAACTGCTTTCAGAATTTCCCATTGTTAATGCAACATTGTTGTTGTTGTTGTTGCTGCTGCTTCTTTCGGATTTTCGTTTCTTTGAAGAACTAATTTGCTCTTTCTGATCAGGATACTTGTTCATATAATCCATCAACTGGTTTCTCAAAGCATTGTAGTTCTCACACATCACTGTTAACATTTCTGTTAGCTTCTTATTTTCTGCACTCACTCGATTCAATTCCTCCAATAAAGCTCCAGTCTGAAGGTTTTAAAACAGGAAAAATTTATCAACATAATTTCTTTCACTTAAGAATCTTTTCACTTTAATAAATATTCTCCCTGTGAGCGGAATTTGAACTCAGATTAAGCTCTTACTTCAATCCAATAAATTTTACAAACTAAACTACTTAGGCACTTCAAAATAATAATAATAATAATAATAAATCTACATGAACTTATAAACTTACCTCTTGTTTCACAGAACTCTTGTTCGCCGGGGCCGGAACTTCATAATTCAATCGGAGAGGCTCAGAATTAAGATCCAATGAAGTATCGATCCATGATAAAGAAGCCATAGCAGCCACAAAACTAGAAGAAGGAACAAATTAACTCAAAACTTGTATTTACTTTTTAAAACTTCTAGCACAACCAAATATATACCCACCAAAAGTTGCCTCAAATTGACCAAAACCCAGAACTCAAATCTCAAACAAGAGTTATTTTCAAACTAAAACCATGCATGGAACCAGCTATTTAAGCTCAACTTGTTGGAAACTTGGTGGAAATAGAGTGAGGGAGGATTAAAGATAAGATATATATGTCACCAAAGAGCTGGCATGTGCTTATTATAAACTATAGATATAACACACCTTTATATTATATAAATATATAAATATTAATATACCGTACAAAAATCAAAGTGGGTGGTGAGTTAAGAAAGTTTGTCGGTTACTTGTTTTTGAATTTTTCTTTTTCTTTTTCTTTTTCCTTTTCTCTTTGTCAAAGGTCAAGAAGTACAAATAGAAAAATATGCATGTACAATAAATTTTGGAAGGAGTTAGAAGTTTTATGTTGACCCGATGCTATATCTTTGTCTTCCAATTGGCTTTGCTTTATCTTCACGTTTTGAAGCATTTTCCACGTTACAAGTACCACTTTATTTTATGGTTTATTGAGGGAATATTTTTGTTTCTACACTCGAAATTGCATAATTTTATGCTTTGAATTATTGATAGTGCATGGCATGTCTTTTACACTTCCATTTGCCTTTAAAGGCCTACCTACGAGCATACAATAAACATAATTTTATACTTAAAATTGGTGAATTAAATAATGACATAATATTGCGAAAATAAAAATTATTATCGATTTTACGCTATTAAATTAGTAATTTTACCAACTAAGATTAAGTCAATTTTATCAATCACAATATATTGCTTAAATGCAAGTTTCTAAACAATATGCATATATAAAATAAAATTTGTAATAAGTAAATAGTTTAGGGATAGAAAAATTGACACTGGTGATTTATAATGGTTCGACCAACTATTTGCATATATCCACCCCCCAAGCCACGCTTGAAGATTTCCACTAAATTGAATCCTCAACTTACACAAAGAGTTTTACGTGGCTCACTCACAACCAAGAGTTTTGTCTCTTAGGTTCACTCCAAACTTTTACACAAGAGTTTTCTAATAGCTCACTCTTAACCCTTACAATGAGTTTTGTTTCTACGCTCACTCACAACCTTTTACAAATTTCCCTTTTAAGTATACCCACTCAACAAAGGTTTTCCCAACCACAAGTATTTGATAATGAAAGTTTAAAGTACAACTTGGGTATTTGATAGTAATTTTACCAACTAAGCTTAAGTCAATTTTATTAATCGCAATATATTGCTTAAATGCAAGTTTCTAAACAATATGCATCTATAAAATAAAATTTGTAATAAGTAAATAGTTTAGGGATAGAAAAATTGACACCGGTGATTTATATTGGTTCGACCAACTCTTTGCATATATCCACCCCCCAAGCCACGCTTGAAGATTTCCACTAAGTTGAATCCTCAACTTACACCATGAGTTTTACGTGGCTCACTCACAACCAAGAGTTTTGTGTCCTAGGTTCACTCCAAACCTTTACATAAGAGTTTTCTAATAGCTCACTCTTAAACCCTTACAATGAGTTTTGTTTCTACGCTCACTCACAACCTCTTACAAATTTCTCTTTTAAGTATACCCACTCAACAAAGGTTTTCCCAACCACAAGTATTTGATAATGAAAGTTTAAAGTACAACTTGGGCACTCACAAAGATAATGAAGATTTAGTGTAAGTTGCTAACTCAAGAAATCTAAACTCATTACAAATGATATAAAGGTGTAGTGTGTGAGCTTGAGTATGAGAGTGTATATGATGATGAAGGTTTTGTAAACTTTATGTTTTTGCCTTAGAAGAAATTGTAACAATGTTCTAGAGCCTAGTTAAACGAAATAGTGACTCAATTTATAGAGAAAATGAAAGCAGTCCCTAATGTTTACGCTGAGATCGGTATGTCGGTCTGCATAGGTCATATGCCGGTCTATCATTACAACGGCTATAAAATATTACCGTTTGACACTGGTAAACGTAAATAAAACCGGATTACTGATCTGTATGGATTATGTCGGTTTCCGAGAGGATGTAAAATATGAAGGTAGACCGGTATGAATGTTGGTATGCTCTAGACTGGTTCCAGTAATTGTGCAAATTCCAGAGTGACCGGTATGGGCAACCGGTATATAGTAGCCTGATTTTAGATGCGATGAAAAACTGCTCAGAACGAAGCAGTGCCACCGGTATGACGGTGTGGGGGATCGATATGTCGGTCATAGTGTCAAAATACAGGATTTGAAGATTTAAAAATATTTTACACATGAGCGTTATGCATCTATATGAATGTGCATATGTCATATGAGCTTATAGACTTAAATTAACAATTCACTTACAAAGAGAGCTATAAATTAAGACCACACAAGATATTATTCGTTTGTCGCTTGAGTCTTCACATCCATTAATCTTCATCGCCAATGTGCTTCGACGTATTTTTGTAATACGCGTTGAAGACTACTAGTGTTGCATCATCAACATCTATCTTGAAGATATGTCGCTTCCAATCTCCCCATTTATGATGATGGCAACCATTAAAACTTATGAGCTCTGAGATCTAAATTTATTGATGATTTTGTTCCCCCTCAACGTGTGATTGTCTTCAATATAACTTTATAAAACTTAGACAAAACACATTAATATAAATTTGCTCCCCTTAAATACAAGGGTGATGGTATCACAAGTTTTAATCTCATTCTCATGATTTCTCCCCCTTTGACATTATCAAAAATGATGGAGAATCAAATATTTAAGTTTTATGAGATACCAACCAATATATGTGCATAAAACATATGAAAGTTCATTAATAAGCACACTTAGCATTATACAATCAATTTTCCCTTTTTACCATACAATATGAAATTCATGCATAGATCATTAAAATTACTCAAATTAAGCCAATATCCATGCATTTCATTTTCAACCAGTAAAGATCAATGCCAAGGCATATTCAATGCTAAACATTCAAAAGGATTACACATATCATATAAACTAATAAGTCATATGTGATACCAATTGATATTGAATGAGATTAATAATATGATTAAGCATAAGATGACACCAATTGACCAATTTAAATTCAAAATGTCTAATCACTAGTATGTTTCACACTCAATTTAAATTCAAAATGTATAATCAAATTCGAATTTAGTACATATATAAGTTGGAGGAAACGGTATCAAAGTTTCTGTATACACGAATTTTACCTCTTACCGTTGTCACATAGTAACAAGTAGGGATGGCAAAACGAATCAACGAATCGAATTCGTGTCAACTACTAGACGAATCAAATCATAATGTACTAGATTCGAATTTGATTCGTTTATTAAACGAATCCTGATATTAGGATTCAGATTCGATTCGTTTAATAAATGAATATTCGTATTCGATTCGTTTATTTGTTTACATAAAATTAAACGAATCGAATCGAATTTAGTATTCGTTTAATAAACGAATATTCACATTCGATTCGTTTACATAAAATTAAACGAATCGAATTTTGTAGTCTTTTAATAAATGAATATTCATATTCGATTCATTATTCGTTTAATCAAAATTAAATACAAAATATCAGTTAGAATTTAGGGTATAAGTAGTTAATTACTAAAATAACCTTCATGTTAAATACTTTTGTTCAAAAAATTTTAAGGGTAAATTTGTAATATAATTAAACGGATACTAAACGAATTGGATCCGAATTCGATTCGTTTATGATTCGTTTAATAAATGAATTCTAAATAAATTGATAATCTCAAATTCGGATTTGATTCGTTGATTAAACGAATTGAATCGAATTGACCCATTTATTAAACGAATCCATTTTTCCAAACCCATATTCGCTTTAAAGCGGATCGAATCGAACGAATAAATGAATCATAACCCAAATTTCCACCCCTTGTGACAAGTCCACCAAATTTCAAATTCATTCATTTTTTTATGATTGCATTTGACATTCTTCTCTTTTTGAGCTATTTCCTCATCTTTGTCAAAACTTTGGGATTAATTTGCATTTCTCATATATGACCATTCCTAAAGCTCTCCATACAAAATCATTTAAATGTATTTTGGTACGCAAACTTTCTTGGGTCCATTGGGGTTAGTCTTGGTTCCTTAAGGAACCCATATATTTACGTTCACATTTTTGTTCATTCACTCAAATATTTTGTATCTTTTCTTATTGCATGCATGACATGTGATATTTTCATCAAAAGTAACATATGCATGAGAATTGGATGTCTTTACAAAATAATTCTTCAAAAAATTTCATTTGATGTAAGGCTTTAATCCTAATCATTCTCTTTTAAAAGCACATATTTGGGATCCAATCAACATATTAAAATCTTTCTTTCCCAAAGTAAAATTTGCAACAATGTTATGTAAATTCACAATCTTTTTATTTAAAACAACATTTTCATTCATTATATATTTGCAATCACATGTATTTGAGTTAGATGGCATGCTAGATATGATCATTTCGAGTTTTAGCTTTTGATCTTTTAAGCATGCAATTTCTTTTTCATACATTTCATTTTTCTCAACAATTGATGCATGTTCATTTAATAGTGATGAATGATCATTTTTAATCAATTTATACTTCTTTCTAAGTAAATCATACAACTCATGTAATTCATTAAATGTGTCAAGGTATTCATCATATTCAAGGGAATCATGTAACTTTTCCTCATCGTTTTGCTCTTGGAGATCATCAATAGGCATGAAAGCGAGATTCTTTATTCCCCCATCACTCTCCTCATCGGATAAGCTAGTGTCATTATCGCTCTATGTTGACTTCATTGTTATCTTCTTGAAATTTTCTTTGAATTTCCTCATTGGGCAATCGGCAACCACATGACCTAGTTTTTCACACTCATAACATACAACTTTATCTTTCTTGTGTTTGCATGGCCAATTTTCTTCACTCTTCTCATCCATCCAGAATTTCCCTTTATACTTTTCCAATTTGAGGAACTTCTTGAACTTTTTGGTTAAATGTGTCAACTCATCATCACTATCTTCTTTTTCATCAATTGAGCTAGCATCATCCTCTTTTCTCACAATTGACTTAAGGGGTATTTTCTTTTTGTTATTCTCTTCTTCTTCCTTAAATCCATTTTGAGCTTCATCTCATATTCCAACAGTTTTCCCACTACATCATCAAATTTCAAATTATTGACATTATTTGATTCTTTGATGGAGGATGTGCAAATCATATACTCTTTAGGGAGTGACCTAAGAATCTTATTCACCTGATCACTAGAGTCAATATTTTTCCCTAAAGCGCTAAGTTGATTGTGAATCTCGAAATCATTTGCTCAATATCTTCACCGGTTTCCATTTTGAAGCTATCTAATTCACACATTAACCAGTTGATTTTTGACTCTTTAACTTGGCTTGTGCCCTCATTGACTGTTTCCAACGACTTTCACAATTCATATGCATTTTCAAACTTTAGAAGCTTGTTGATTTGACTCTGATCAATTACACAAAGAAGATGGTTGAGTGTTTTAGCATTTAAGGAGGCTTGCATGTATTCACCATCGATCCATTCAAAATGAGGCTTCAGAAACTCCATACCATTGCTATCCTTCTTCATTGACATTCTTGTACCTTGTGTGATCACTTTGAAGGATTGCATATCAACGGCAAGAAGGTAGTTCAACATTCTCATCTTCCAATAGTTATAATTGGTTCTGATGTATAAGGGATGTCTAGTGGTTGAAAATCCATCGGCAAGATTCGTTGAGTAGCTTGTAGAGGCCATAATCTATTCTCGGACAGTTAGGTTTTTGTTGAGAAAATTTGACTTTGATACCAATTGAAATAACCTACAAGCATACAACAAATACAACTTTATACCCAAAAGGGGGTGAATTGGATAATGGCATAATATTACGGAAATAAAAATTATTGCCAATTTTATGCCACTAAGCTAATAGCTTTACCAATTATGCTTAGGTCAATTTTCTCAATCATAATATATCACCTAAATATAAGTTTCTAAACAATATGCATATATAAATAAAACTTGCAATAAGTAAAGAGTTTAGGGATAGAGAAATTAACACCGATGATTTATAGTGGTTCAGCCAACTATTTGCCTACGTCCACTCCCCCAAGCCACGCTTGAAGATTTCCACTAAGTTGAATCCTCAACATACACCGTGAGTTTTCCGTGGCTCACTCACAACCAAGAGCTTTATCCCCTAGGTTCACTCCAAACTTTTACACAAGAGTTTTCCAATGGCTCACTCTTAAACCCTTACAATGAGTTTTGTTCCTAGGCTCACTCACAACCTTTTACAAATTTCCCTTTTGAGTATACCCTCTCAACAAAAGTCTTCCTAACCACAAGTGTTTAATAATGAAAGTTTAAAGTACAACTTGGGCACTCACAAAAATAATGAAGATTTTGTGTGAGTTCTAACCCAAGAAATCTAAGCTCACTACAAATGATATGAAGGTATAGTGTGTGTGCTTGAGTATGAGAGTGTATATGATGATGAAGGTTTTGTAAACTCTATGTTTTTGCCTTAGAAGAAATTGTAAGAAGGTTCAAGAGCCTATCAAAAATGAAATAGGGACTCAATTTATAGAGAAAATGAAAGCGGTTCATAATGTTTACACTGAGACCGGTATGCTGGTCTGCATAGGTCGTATGCTGGTCTGTCATTACATCGGCTATAAAATATTACTGTTTGACATCGGTAAGCGTAAACAAGACTGGATTATTGACCAATATGGTATGGACATGCTGATTTATGAAAGCATGTAAAATATGAAGGTAGACAAATATGAATGTCGTTATGCTCTAGACCGATTTCAGTAACTGTGCAAACTCCAGAGTGATCGGTATGAAGTAGCCTGGTTCCAAAGGCGATGCAAAATTGCTCAGAACGGAGCAGGGCCATCGGTATACCGGTCATAGCGCCAAAATGCAGGATTTGAAGATTTAAACATATTTTGCACATGAGTCTTATGTATCTATATCAATGTGTATATGTCGAATGAGCTTAAAAACTTAAATTAACAACTCACTTACAAAGAGAGCCATAAGTTAAGACCACACAAGATATTCTTCATTTGTCGTTCGAGTCTTCACATTCATTGCTCTTCGTCCCCAATGTGTTTCGATATCTTTTTGTAATGTCCCCTTATGCGCGTCGAATACTTCTAGTATTGCATCATCAAAATCCATCTTGAGAATATGTCGCTAATAAAATTAGTGTTGAAATATTTTAATAAAATTTATTGTCTGAGTTCGAGTCTTATAGAGATAAATAGTTAAAAGTATTTTTAAATTTACGTAATCTTTAATTTTTTTTTTAAAAAAAAAAACAAAAAAAAAAAACTTACACCCGCTTCTTTCAAAAGTCATAATTATTATCGTGATAATGGATGATGATGAATCTTCTCTTAATTATTCCTCAATTTAAAAGTTTAATAAAGTATAAATTAAAAAACAAATCATGTAAAAAAGTGAAAATAACAATCAATCAATAAAGTATTTTTCTCTTGTAGATTATTAAAAAAAATGAAGATATTTTTTGTTTTAATAAATTTTTAATGGCTGATATCTGTATTTTGTTTTAAAAAAAATAATGAGCTATTTAATATAATGAAATTGAATGCTAGCTACTTTTTCAGTTGATACAAAATGTACGAGGCTCGAATGCTGCACACAATGCTTAAAAATATATAATAATAATAAAAATTACCATATGTTCTTTTACAATAGTTTAAGGGCAGTCAAAATCAATTTTATAATTTAAATTGTTATATAAGTTTCTTTAATAAAATTTTGAGACTTGTTTATCTAATTGATGTGGCTGCTACAAATATTTGTCCTTATTTACTTTTTATATCATTTGAAGTTCAGCTCAATTCAATATCACCAACCAATATGAATTCGGCGGACTTTAATCTTGAAATTTAAGAAAGTTGTTGCATTAACAATACTGTATGGTGTGAAACAGATCTTAGTGCACGGCTACAATAATAGATTTAAAAAAAAAAAAAAGGTGAGGTTCTTTGAATCGATTAAAAATTATATAATCTTAATTTGTTGTAAAAT